>JAAAKL020004150.1:0-21556 GCA_010016065.2 Carybdea cf. marsupialis auct. non (Linnaeus, 1758) | reverse complement strand
TTTTATTAGAAATACATAAGGGCAAGTTTACTTATTCACTAAATAGATCGTCGTTAGTTTTTTATCATATCACAACAAAAGAAGCGATCTATAAAGATGACAAAAGATAGGTCATTTGTATGATAATCGAACAAAAGTATAATGTTGTACGATGGTTATGTTGATTCTTTTTATCATGCCATGGTACAATGCCATCGGAATGACAGTAAGGGCTATTTTTAGTTTTATTAGAAAATCTAACGAAGCATAATACACCACAACTGTTCTAATATTTACAAACCAGTAACGTTATCGATGTGTTGTCCAGAAAGGTAGGTTGTTGTCTTACCTTACTTATTACTAAGCTATATTTCTTTACACATAACAACCTGTTATCAATGCCCTATCATACTATAGGTACCGTTAATTATACTGTGCCTAACGTTCGACAGATATCCTCCTTGAGAACCTGTGGTTACTAGGATTGTTTAAATTGCTGATGCTTTGCTGTGAGCATTTTCTCCGCACAGGTTAGGCCTATTACCCAGGCCACCTTATCTGCTGTAATGGATATGCTCCATTATAATCTATCTCGAATAATTTGAACTGGGCTTACTTGAGGACATATTACACCAGGTCACCATATATCAGTATTCCTACATAGAATAGGTACTAATGTGAAGCTCAAATAACCACTTTTCTTCAATAATTACTCCTTTTTATCCCCTCAGAAAATACAAAATCTATACACTGTTCACAATTTTTAATATGCTAGATCCATAAGTAATTGGCGCTGATTTGAATCACCGAAGGCATAAAAGCATTACGTCTTAAGCAAGTGGAGCGAACTTGACTTGGTCATGGGTTGACCTTAGACGTTGCATGTGTACCGTTGGCTTACAAGGAACTTCAGCTCCCTTTGTCGGATCTTGATTTTATTCTTTATGTAGGACATGCCACAATCCTCACCACTAAAAAGCTGGTAAGGAAGTCGGTTTAGACGCCCACCACTCATTGATGCGGCAGATAGTATTCGGTCACCATGCTATCAGTGGCAGATTGACCTAACTTCTGACGTGAAAGAGAAGAAAATGGGAAAGACTTCACTGCTCTGTTAAGAACAGGGCCCTCCCGTGCTATAGGAAGACATCTTGAATAACTACATCTAATATCACTCTTACCTCTTTATTCTTTGTAGGGTCTCTTTGCTTAGTTAGCGGTGCCAGATGACTCTAACATATTGCTAGATCTTTATTTAGGAAGATATCTTGATAACTTTTAATACCTTAATAAGTAAATTACCCACTTTTGAAGAAATACTATAGATAGTTTTGACCGAATTTTGAAGTTCAAGAGATTTGGGGCTACAGTCCCCCATGACCCTCGCCCTATGGCGTGGAATTGAAAAGAAATGAACTTCAAGAAAAGCTAATGTCTCATTACATCGAAGCAGACGACCGTTTCCTAATGAAATATCTAAGTTAAAAATGGAATTTCAAAAGGATGTTTATGCTTTCATCTACCATGAAAGTTTTATCAATTTAAAAGGTAGGCTTTGCGAAAACATTATAGGGAAAATACCCTTGCAAAAGTATAACAAAAATGCATAATCTACAATGAAATTCAAAGACTCACAGTGGTCCACACGGCATAGGATTTGCTGTACTGATGTGAGGGCTAGACAATATCAAAGACCATTTAAAAACGACAGAAAGAAGTGCAAATATGGTTCCTTAAGCTGATTTTGAATACAATTTTGAAAAATCAAACAACCAATGAGTGATACTTGATGAAGGTAGGGAGACGATTGTTCCAATAAATGTTAGAAAGCATCGGTTTCTTAAAATATTGAACGAGGTTGAATATTTCTCCCTCAAAGCATAGATGGGACAAGAAAGAGATGATGCTAAGCACTGACTGATATGGATAGTCTCTTTGTCCACTTAGATTGTCAACGAATAAGACAGAGTTATACTTCAGCTTTGTTTAGAGGAAAAGCAAAGGGTATGACCTTAGAACCATTTATAATTCAGACGAAACAGTCGCACACGCCGCTGGTGCTTTTTTGTAATTAAATCATTAAAGGTGATATCACATTTGGAGCCATAGTAACTTACTAAGAGTACATGCTAATAATCATGAGTTGCTTAACAAACATAACCATACAAAATAAAAAACGTGGCATTGTTAAAATAAAGGATATTCTGATCATTTTGAAAGCAGCGAAATTTGTGATGACGATGGCAATTTGATATTAACTTAAGCAAAACTTGTAAGTTTGTGGTTTTTCACTAAGTGCATTCTTTCCACGTATCCTATTCAGTTATTGGTTTATTACCTAGTTACAAATTTATGTTTGAAAATAAAATGCTAAATTCAATTGCTTCTGCTAATTGATTTATCAAGAAAATTGAAATTGAAGCATTTTTTCCTCAAAACATTATATTTTGGATTACTTTCCGTCAAATTTGTTCCATAAGAAAGAGTTCTAGTGAAAACAAACTTGACTCCTAGACCTTTATTTCACGTGCATTGAGCAGGCATTTACTCGACGGCAGCCATTTACTCGACGGCAGCCATTTGCTCGACGGCAGCCATTCACTCGACGGCAGCCATTTACTCGACGGCGTCCATTTACTCGAAGGCAGGCATTTACTCGACGGCAGGCATTTACTCAATGACAGCCATTTGCTCGACGGCAGGCATTTACTCGACGACAGCCTTTTGCTCGACCGCAGGCATTTACTCGACGGCAGGTATTTGCTCGACGGCAGGCATTTACTCGACGGCAGGCATTTACTCCATGACAGCCATTTACTCCATGACAGCCATTTGCTCGACGGCAGGCATTTACTCGACGGCAGCCATTTACTCGACCGCAGGCATTTACTCGACGGCAGGCATTTACTCGACGGCAGCCATTTACTCGACGACAGCCATTTACTCGACGGCAGGCATTTACTCGACGGCAGGCATTCACTCGACGGCAGGCATTTACTCGACGGCACAATAACAATCTAATACAACAATACAAGAGTATAGAATGTCTTAGAGGCATCAAAGGGTTAAACATTTCATCGCGTATCAAAAACTTAGGTTCTCTCTCGAAGAGTAATTACAATATGATAAAATGGTTTACTATAAAACGCTGCTATGCAGTAGTATCATTATGCCTTCTCTTAGAAAATCTGTCAACATCAAAGTGAGTAGAAAAAGAAAGAAACGAGTTTCTTTATTGATTTACAAGACCACGTGCTCAGAAGAATGCAAAAACATTGTAATTATTATATCACCAACATCAAGTTAAAGCGATATCATAATAAAGTTCTGAATTATTAATCATACAGACAGCTTTGCCCTTGATATTGATGATATCACATGAACTAGGCAAAGACAAGACCAACACTGTTTTCCTCTTGGACTCCACAGAAATTTTTAAAATGTGTAAGTTTTAGCTTCGCTGCAGAAACCATGAAGAAGAATTGTGAAATTAACGTACAAAGATAGCCTATTTGTAGTATGTAGAGTCTATCCATAGATGGAAAACAAAGGAATTTGAGGGCCCCTATGTAAACTGCCCCAAGATGGCTCATAGTTGAAATTCTAGCCAACATGACGTTTCCCTGCAATTTGTTTGTGACGCAAATTTTTTTATGTATTTTGCTATACGGCAAGCCTATTTCTGGTTTCCTGATGCTTCTATCATCAATTCCATGTTACAATGTTATTTATGTATGTCTTGTATATGTGGTTTAAAAATATAAACAAGAACATTTCCTAATTCTAGCCGACATGTAGAGGTATTCAGTCGCAGTCAACGGTAAGGAAACTCAGTACTTTACGTAATCTAGTTTACAGAAATTTGTTATTACGAAGCTAGAACTTTCTTTTACAAAATACGTCATGTTAATCATCAATAAACAATAGTATCTGTATGGCTCCGATACGATGAATCGAACAGCTACCACCTCAAATAGGATTATGGACTATTTACAGCACTAAATTCTTATATTTATCAGCGTCAATGGTGGACACAGGTATATCCTTTGAGAATCAGGATATGGCTAATTGTACATCTATTCTGCACTTTAGTATTTCTGCATGTATAGGTTTTCGCATTTGTATTAATGTTTTTTGAAATTTCAGAGGAAAATTAGTTAATTTTGAGTTATCAAACTTTCTTGCGTGCATGCTAACGTCTACTGCACGGACATGGATGCATCATGCACAGACGTTCAGTAAGGATCCTTGCAAATGTTTCCAACTACGTACATAGAAAAAATATAAATACACGGGGAGTATTAGCAAAAAAGCCAAAGATACATTGGTTAAGAGGCATAGCCAACCTCTGCTATTACGTTAAAAAAGGGAACAATTTCCACAACTTTTTTTAATATTTCCAAGTTAAGTCAACGGAATGAATGCAAAATCATTTGGTTTGTACTGGATGAGTATTAAATAAATCCAGAGCCGGTAGCTAAGATTTACTTTGTCATAATCCAAGTCCTACAAGACGTGAAGGAACAACCAATAGAATATTTTTAATGGAAGGCTGATCATTACCTTCATAGCCAATGATTTGTAATTAGTTAATCTTAAATACCCCCATGGCATGGTTACAGAGAGCTATTGCTAGACTAAAAATGAGAATGAAAGGTATAATGAAATGGTTTGCTTAGGTAGACCAGAAACTCTTGTATAGAGGGGAAACTAATGATGTAGATGAATAAAAGATCTTGCATTACTTGTTTGACCTTCTAAGAAGTTATGAGAATCATTACAGACAGTAAACAATAATTTTTTTTCATTCAAATGTATTCCTAGTGGCTAGATGCTCTCAAAAAGCCTTTGAGATATGTGACCAACGGACCATGAACGATATCAACATTGCCAGCTATAAAAAATGTAACTTATTCGTTGGGATGGTAGCACATTCTTTTTGGTTACAGGGAGGCATCGTTTGTACATACATGCAACTCTAGGTTTACAAGAAAAAGTAACAGCTTGCAATGGCATACTTAATCGGCTTAGCACAAGTGGTAGAAATAGCACATAAGTTACAAAAAGTCACGCTGTATACTAGTACATCCCTGGGTCCCTGTATCAAGGGATTGGTTTGTCCACCGATTCTGCCATTGCTAGGCAGTTAATCATATATAACTCGTGTGCCGAGAATTACAAGGGCTCGAATTTCATGATCTTAGCACGAGTCAGGCCACCTTTTCATCTAAAAATTCTGTAGGCGATCTTCATCAAACAACTGGAGCCTGATTTATGCAGAAAGAAAGAATTCGTGTTTAGCAAGCGCCTGTTGTAGAACGTTATATTTCCTTTTCTTCGATTGCTTGCTAATACCGTCTGAATTTCTTTGTTTAGGTATCTTTCAAACGTTTTTATCTTGCATTCGTTTGGTTATTCTTTTGTCTGGTAAACATATTTACGTTTTCAAGTTCCGTGTCATCTAATACTGTCGTGTACTATTCTGATAAAAGGTAAAGTATAAAAGCTTCAATTTTGATAATTTTTTTTTTATTCTTAGCATTTGAAATGATACTGCTAGAGGAAGGGAAACATAAGTAAGACAAATATTCAAGGAAGACGACTAAACTTTATTGCTGAGCATCGCTCACAACTCTTAAAAGACAACAAGAAGAAAGTCAACATGACGAAAAAAAGAAAACGATAACATTGCCCCCACCACCACCTGGCAATTCTAGAAATTCAAGGATGGGTGTTACGCAAGTCTGCACTAGATACTAGAGAAATGGAAAATATGTCGCCGCTATTTGCGTCTCTTAATGTATGCGCAATACCTTATCAAAACCGATTGTTTGAAGTCTTCTCTTCTTAATGTTCCTTCTTTCAATGGTGGTCGCCTCATCACGCCTGGAGTAGGTCCATATAACTTTATCTATTTATCAAGTACTATATTAATCATTGAACGGGTTTTATCTAGTGATTCACGTACGGGTGAGGAAAACCTTCTTTGAATTTCTAATAAAAGAACGAGTTAAACCATTAGTCGCAGCAGTGTCTCATAACTATTCTCTTCATGCGATCACTGTAAAAGACAAACTAAACTTCCTTTGATAGAAACTACTAAATTTAGGCAGACACTCAATGGGGTTTTTATTCCTGGTGATGTAAACAATTAACCTATTCCAATAATGCCAGCATCAATGTTAGTTTTTAAGGGTTTCAGGACAGCGGGACTTGAAGTGATGTTCGATACTTTTGAAGGCATCTTGACGGTAGGGAAATAACATTTTAGACTTTAAAACTGCATCGGTCGCAAAAGGTGGTAGGCCTATTACAATATAATATTGAATCAGATGACACATAAAACTCTTTTTTAATAATGCTAGTATGGTTAAAAAATGGCGAAAATTGCAATGGGAAAGTGCTATTCTCCAGGTTAAATTTTCAGCTTAAGCCCAATATAAACGGTGGAACTTGTTGTATCAACATTTTAAACACAACTCGTTCTGAGGACCCTGTCTTGCGGTATAACCGGGTTTCTCGAAGGCGGTTTCATTTGGAAAAACAAAAAATTTTTAAATATGTTAGAGAGAAGAGGGATAAGTGAAACTGTGGTAATTCGCCCATTCCCGTCTTAAAACGTCTATAAGATATCATAATTCTTCATTAGTCCGTCGCTTCCTCCCTCTCGTATGTAAATGCATCGTCCCTTGGCTGATTTGCCACAACATATTGTGAGCAATAGAATCTGTTCTATTCTAAAATCAGTTGTATTAACATGCTGCGTGCAACAAGAGTGTGGTATGTGGTATGATCTTATAAGCGTGACGTGTATGTGATGATAGATAACGACCACAAGAATGACTGCGTCAACTTATGCTAAACATAATAATTACGAATGAATAGTCACCCTCTTGCAGTATACATAGCCACACCAGATAGCTAGCGCTGATCTCGCGTAACACCTTACATACACCTCCTTTTATACTTATCTCATTACGTCATTTATTATTTAAAAAACATAAAATTCTGCTTAAGTTGCTCTTATTACAATATTACGTCATAATTCTAGAAGCATCTGCTAAAACTGCAGACTACTACATGACAAAAAGTTGTACAACTTGGTTCGTTAACACGATGCATCATGTTTGGCGCAACATGTTGCATCAACATGTTGCACCGCGTATGAGGGGCTTTAAAGATAACTTTTTTAGATTTGGAATCAAATATACTATTCTTACTTTGTTTATAAATACACTTTATCGAAAAATGTGGATTACAAAGGTCTTATTTCAGAAAATGGCTTAATTTTAAGATCAAATAGAGAATTACACAAATTTTACTGAAACATCATGTTAACTGTCGATGGTTGACCAACGATCTTGGAGGACAATAGTCTCAATATCTGATAAATTATAGCAGCTGATGCTTAAATCTTTTCATAACTTTATTTGTGATATAGTAGTACAATAAATATGAAAATTTCATTACTGGGGCTCATTACGCTGTTACGTAACATAGGGGACCCCAATGCACACAGAGGAATTGCTTCTGAAAAATCCCCTAGAAGAAAATGATAAATAAACGCAATTTCTACTTGCCTAAGTTTATTGAGACGACCATCAGCTAATTTTAATAAAATTTTGGTAAAGCTTAAGCCATATTTTTAGTTCGAAAGCGCATGTGCTAATAGCCAACAGGTAACAGTAGGTCAGTATTTCATAATAATCCTTACGAGAGTCAAAATGATTTGATACCATGTGGCCAGGAAGACTCTGATTAACACCTGAAATAGCCCAACTTTCTAAAGGCATGTTTTATCCATTGACTAGGCAACGACCATCATTGTGTTAAGGGTCACACGGTGAGAAACTGTTGTTATAGAGGCAACGTGTGTTTCCCTCGCAGTAGTAGAGCATCTTTTTAAAAACGGAGCAAATATGGACATGTAAGTAATCTTATGGAAGAAATGTATGCATACCAATCATTGCGAGCGATCATGGCCAGAGATCTGCAAGAAAGTACTATCTAACCTCAAAAATATTTTACCATAATTGGCAAAGATATGATCGTCTGCATTTCATTAAGAGTGTAAAGACCTTGCTTATGGCTGTATCAGGAAGAGACAGAGAGTAGAGGATTAAGCCTCGCTTGCCAGATCAAGTCTTCTGATCTCTACACAAGTTTCCAGACCATCTTCCCTGCTATAGTGGTCGTCCTTGCTACCGTTAAAGCTCTCGTTGTTGAGGTTTACAGAGTCTCAAGACTGATTGTAAGCCCAGTGTTTTCTTGTTTTTGCTATAAACCGTTCAAATGCAAACTCTGTCCAAGGACCTTTTATTGCCTGAACTTGAGAGGACATTGATTATTAACTAGTTGTAATGTAGTAATTTCATAACATTATTTATTATATATGTTAACCACAAACAGTTGGTGAATTGCCCTTACTTCGTACTACTTTGATTATTTTACTACCCTGGGAAGTAACCCTTCTGGTCAGTCTGGCTAACAAGGCAGTTGTTTCATTCATAAAATTGTAAGTACAACAAAATGGACCTTGTACAAGTCCATTCAGCCGGTTTTTATTCTATTCGCATCATAATCAGCCCATAAACATCTGATGGGAGACTTGCACCTATGAGGCACTATATCTTACTGGTTTTCCACGAAGTCCTTGATAAAATCTATTGAATGTGTACGCATCAAATTTGATAACACGAAATCAATAGCTGTTGGCTAATTTGCAAGCTGTTCACATTTGGACACTGACAATATTTTCTGATTGAGCAGACGTCTTAAACTTTTAACACCATATCCCCCTAAGATAAACCGTATGACATTAATAGACTCTTTACCTACGTTTTCTGTCTAACGTTTTCCAAAGAAATGTACTAAAACGTTCTATATTCGAGACATAAAAGACATGGCAAGGTTCTGAAGGCTATGTTCATCAAATTGGCAAATGCCACGACCGGGCCACGTCAGGTGAGTTCAGGTTGGCTGAGACATTGTTGTGACTTAATCGCGATTCTGCGCTGATTCAACGAGCGAATAAATCAGTAATTCATAACGAGAGACAAAAAGTCCGTCTCTGTCTATCCATCCATCTCTTCCATCTACAATCAAATCTAATCTACTTTACTTTAAAACGTTCATAGATATACAAGTATAAATATGCGAAACTAAAATAACTAACCAATCAAAATATACACGGAACTCATTAAAAGCCTACAAAAACATTGAATCATCATAAAACGTACACTCCCAGATTATTAATTTCCTTTTCTCTTACTGAGAACGAGGTTTTACGTAACTACATATTGAATCCGTGCTCGATCCTTGCTGCATCATAAGGATGCAGAGTTTCTAATCACGATTTCATGTTTAAAAATAAATTCCAACACCAGAAGTCACCATGACTTACGAAAGCATGGCTATAAGGAAAATCCCGGAAGACATTTCTCAGAAATGTTGTCGGTGTTCCTACGAAACGTCATTTTGGAACAATATTACCTCTTCAGTTTTCTCAAAAGTAGCCTTCTTAAGAAAACTAGTCGTCACACCTGTAAAAAGTAGTTACGATAACGGTACTTTTTGTTTTCAGAAACTAAACATGTGTGAATCAATAAATAGAAAAAAACAATACATGATGAAGCTCTTGCAATTTGGTCACTAGGAGCAGTGTGTTTCTTGAGAGGAAATGGTGTCGAAAAAGATTACTGGGTGGAGTAATCAGGCCAGAACCAGTTTATTGATTTGTTCAGTCTACGGCGTGATCCTTTATCCTGAAAACCTGACACGATGGTAAATAAGCGATGAAGAAACGTACAAATGTGGTAAACTAGGTACTGTGAGGCGTAGAGTAAGTAATTGCTTCTATGTTTTGTAACGTTGTTTCAAAAAGTCACAATCAAGTCCTGCGTCTTCTGGATGATTTTATGGAAAAGAAGATATTAATAGCCTCAGAGGTAAAGACCAAGAATTAAGAAAAGCGGTTCAGCAAAATTTTATAAGGAAGGTGAATTCCTGTCGAGAAACACAAAAAATGTAATTCTTGGTCCCAAATGGGAGGGCAATAGTCTGTTTACCTTAATCGAAAGTTATGTTTTCCAATACCCACTACTGAAGAGCCTCACATTGTGATGTAGTGTAGACAGCGTTAAGTATTGAAACTGATTAAATAAGTTGCATTGACGAAGGGTGACTACAAAAAGATCATTAGTTTGGTAGATCTTTGCTGAGGCAATGGTAGGTCAGTCCTTCGTTACCTTGTTCTAGTTGGAGCAGTGGACTTCATCCCTCACAAACTACATTAAGTACCAAAGGCATTGCGTTCAACATTAAGAAGAAGTAAGCTATCGTAAAAATATCCAGGTTTAAGTTGTAGAAAACTACTATATCGGCTTTAGGACAAGAACGAAAATTCTTCGTAAAAAGGTAAAGGAAAAGAGGGGGAAGAAACCGAACGTTATCCTCATGGTGTACGACAGGTGAGGTGACAAAGTTATGAGGAGGAAGTAATTTTTATGTTAAACCTAATATTACAAGACGCCCTTCACAGGTTAACAGTGTCACCAAGATTTCCCCTTTGACTCTTTCCAGTGATAGAAAGAAACTCAACAGTTTGTTGTGAAAATAAACAAATAAACGACAGCTTCAAAAACAGCTCGGTCATCAATATCTTAAACGATTTTCAAACTGAAGAATAACAATCTCATGAATTAGAAGGTTTGTCATATGATAAGCACTTGCTTTAATGATCGATTCAAAGGTTTGTTTTCATATGAGTGGCTCCCAATACTCCATCAGTGGACATCGACATCCAGCTCTAAGTAATAACTACTTTACGGTAACGTCTTTTTCAAGAGTAGCACAAGGGCATCTTTTCCTTCCGCATCTCATTTGCTGTAGTCCAATTGGTGCAATACATCGACTTAGATCGACTATAACTATTCCCAATGTACTCCAACTGTTCTTCCACCTGTATTTCTATTTTTCCAGGAACCGTAAGGCTCTCATCAAGACTATAAAGGGAATCCCCGATAAATCCTACTCGAAACTATATATTTCAAGGGGATTTTTAAATAGGGTTGGCTGATGACGATACTTTTATACGTAGCATTTTATTATGATTCGCGAAAGAAGATTGATGGACAAAACCACAATAGAGCCACAAAATTGTTCCGGGGCCCGTTCGCCCAATGTGTTGGCCCTTTACTACAGTTCACTTGCCCAAATTTCTGCTCGGATCATTCGATTTCAGATCTTCTACACTGATACGTAAGCAGATGTCATACAAAATGAGCAAGCAATTGATATCCAGATGATTGTCTTCAACGTAGATTGTCTCACGTAGCGACTCTGTACTTTTTCTTGGAATTTAAAAACAACAGTAGGCTATGTGAAAGAATTAATTTTTGTGGAGCATGTCATAAGCAGCAGTTGAGCCACAAGATAAAACAGTTGATTTCAAAATAATCGTCCTAAAATTTATGTTCCCCTATTGTTACTAATTATATTTATTCGACAAAATTAGGCGACAAATGTATTAGGAGGAAGTAAATTTTATATTACACCTACAATTACAAGACGTCCTTGACACGTTTACAGTGTCACCAAGATTTCCCCTTTGACTCTTTCCAGTGATAAAGATAAACTTAATAGTTTGCCGTGAAAATAAATAAATAAACAAGAGCTTCAGAAACTGATCGGTCATCAATATCTTAAACGATTTTCAATCCAAGAATGGCAATCTCATGGATTAGAAGGTTCATCATGTGATAAGCTTTGATTATCGATTCAAAGGCTTGCCTTGTTTTCATGTGAGGGACAAAGATAAACTTTCATGAATCCTTGAGGGAAATGTTGGAAATTTTAAAGGCATGTTTAGTGCAAACATCCATGTATAAAACATTATTTATCTGCAGCATTAGATTATACCTTCTTTATTTCCATATCAATGCCAAACATCACGGAATTTTAAGTGTCTTTGCCGTTTTGAGTTCTTTTTGCAGTGTGCCGCAAAACATTAACAAGATGCATGTCGTCTATTTTGTTTCCCCCGTGATTCCTCCTGAGGATTTTATGAGTGATAGGTTGGGATGATCGGAAAGTTCTTTTAATGAAGAGGAACTTTTATCGGGTAACATAATAACTGGATGGTACGGCGAATATACGAAGAATAAAGAGGAACCTTTTATTAGGTGATGTAAGAACTGGATGCTTTTGGTTTCCCCAATATCTGAACTCTTTTCCCCTGCATGGTAGCTACAATTCGAGCTATTGTCGCAGAAACAAACTCCCACGTTACGGTCGCAGTGTCAGAATATTAGGGGATATCAGTCCTTACTTGCAAACGGACCAGCATCCACTCTTCCAGTATGTCTATCTACCAGCATCACCCAAGTGCCAACTTGATCCTACAAACTTGTAAAGGGAAAATGGTTACTTAAAATCCCGTAGTCAGGAGATTGTTGTCGCTGCACGTGAAGATCCTGTTCTGAACAGAACAGCAAAGTCTCTCTCCTAATTTTCTTTGTTTGTTTGCACTCTAGCTTTTCATTTGCACGCACATATTTGGATATTGGTATAGTTGTCAAGCATGCGCCGGGAAAGTGATGACGTCAAAAATCAAAAGTTTTGGAAATAGTAAGATTTGACTCCAGATATGTAAAGTCAACCATGGAATAGGCTATCCCCACTAAATACCATACGTGTAGTGTATATAGTGTTTAAACTAGAGGCGCTTAAATTTATAATTTCTCTGGTCAAAACTCTGTTGATATTCCTTGGTTCCTTACGCTAGGAACCAGCATCAAATGATAAGGTTTTGTTAAAAAGATTTAACATCAGATATCTCGGTGTTGGGAAAGGGCAACAGTTTCAATTTTGGATATTGACGTTCTTACTAATAAGGGAACATGAGAATTTTTCCATACTTCAAAAATGTTCAAAATCGTGACGTCACACTTTCCCAGCGCATTGTTTTGATATCCTGGAAACTATTTTCAGTGATCGAACTGGAATGACAATTTTACAGAAATCAATATTAGTGGTTTTAACATTTGTTGATCTGCAATAGAAAAATAACGAAACACAATAGATTCCCTTTCAATATTGATGTCTCAAAGTCAGTGATCTATATGTACCATGGAGTGGAATATAGCAAGCTAGCATAAGTACAGATAATTCTTGAGATAATATTGTTTTATTTCTTATGCTAGTGCTGTCTATTGATAGACTGCGAAGCAAAAACCAATTCCTCCAACGGAAGCGTTATTTTCATCTGAGCCTGTAACTAGCATCCACTATTTGGTGAGTTTAAGTGTCTGTTTGATGAATTCTGTGTAATAGATGCAGTGTTCCTACGCTAGCCTCCCAAAAGTATTTGAACATTTGAAACAAGTATGGCGTCTGGCAAAACAGTAATCATGTAACCAAGTTTAACTTTAAGGATTTCTCACCAAAATAGAACCAGTTTTCCCTAAAATTGTTATCAAAGGAAACTTTAACAATCTATTAGACACCATATTTAAAAAATTAGGTTTTCCTGCAAATTATCTCAATATTTTCTTTAACTATAGGCCATATCGAAACGTAGAGAACTTTTGTACAAGCATCAACTACATGTAAGATCTTTCAAGGAAAGTTGCTCTTCCTATAGAAAAATCGAAGAAAAAGTAGGAGTTAGACCTTCATCTGCTCAATATATTTATAAATGTTTATTTGGAGAGGGGCTCAGGTGCGAAATAACAGAGATGTGGTCAACCAAAGAAACTTTCTGCTCGGGCCAAGCGACATTTATGTCGTATGTCAATGCTAGAATGACATCAAACTACTCAGACGATAAAAAACAAAGTAAACTGAGATAGGTTAAAAAAAAAATGGGCTCGATCAATTTGGTAAGAAGAGTATTACATAAACATGGTATACCTAGCTACAAAGGAAAGGAAAAGTCATTTATTTCAGCCAAGAAAAGATGGTACAGAATGGCATGGGCGTCCATTTTTTCGTCATGGCTGTCGTCGAGTTGGAATATGGTGACTTTCTCACACGAATGCAGATTCCTGTTGGACAACGATGCCAGTGCAGTTCGTGTGTTAAGAAAGAACTTCGAGTCCAAATGTCCGCAGTCAACCTCAAAAATATCTACAAATGCAGCTTCAGTCATGTTCCGGGGTTGCATTAGGTTGACCCTGACCAGGGTCTCTTGTCGATTGTGAAAGAACGTTAACTCTAAACGACACTGTGCAGTATTGCAAAAGTATTCTGTTTGACATTGTAAAGAAAGTATACAGCCTTGATATAAGTCTATTTATTTCCAACAGGACAACGCAGAACCAAATGTGTCAAAATTTACCAGGATTTACATGAGTCTTCGTGGCATCCGTGCATTTTAATGGCCGGCTCAGAGTCGTGACTTAACCATTATTGAGAATGTGTACTTAAAAATACAAAACCAACTCAACTGATATCCTCTAGAGAATAAAGAGTCATTTATTAACTCTGTCCTAAACTATTGGTACAATGTTGGCCGTAAATTCATACAAAATCTTTAAAGTCGATGCCGTCTCGTCTGGCACGAAGAGTCGAGGTTATTGTACCACATATTCATGAGTTCGACATCAAAACAGAAGTTCATTTATACTAATACTAGCTATTAGTTAGTAGTTTGGCTTTAAATTCATGTATGCCACATTCCTTTATTACTCTATTGATTTCACATTTTTAACATTACAAAGGTTTAAAAGCTGAATGTCACTATCTAGCAAATAAATGCCGATTTCACATTCATAATTAGTTGAAGATAAACAAAATTCAGTCTGAGGATTCTGAGGATCAAAAGTCTTGTGTAAATTATTGCTTCGATACTTGAACGAGAGATATATCCAAAATTGTAAATTGCTAGTTCACGTCGTCTATTTGCTTGTTTACGTTGCGAACGGTCTCGATATGAATAGAAATGAAAAGGAGGTCGAAACACTAGCTGAAACTGTTTTGCATAAAGTTGCCGAAACTCGAAAGAGTGGCCATTTGATTGGTACATTGTTTGATAGAGTCCATGATACTGTTGGGGATTTATAGCGCAAGCAGAACTGCAGCTAATAACATCTGCCATATTTATTTCACTTAGGTGTTCAAATACTTTTGGAAGGGTAGTGTAGTAACAATTTTAAAGTATCGATTAGCCCTAGAGAAACATGTCTGCTGATGGTGCATGAAACAAAGAAGAAATGACACAGGTCGACAAGAACTTCGACATCATTAGATAACCAATTCTTAAAATCATATAATGTCGACAGGGAAAGCTTTAAAGGGCCCATGCAACAGGCATCCTTTGCGTGACGATTGAAACTTTCAATACGGAGGGAAAGTGTGACGTCACGATTTTTAAAATGTTTGAATTACGGAAAAAATACTCAATATTCATACAGCCCTATTAGTGAGAATGTCAATGGCCAAAATTGAGAGTCATTCCTTTTTCCCAACACCGAGATATCAGGTTTCAAAGTTTTACGTCTCTCTAACAAAACCTTGTTATTTGATGCTGGATCCTAACTTTAGGATCCAAGGAAAATTAACAGAGTTTTGACCAGAGGTTTTTTAAATTCGAACGTCTCTAAATTAAACATTATATAGATTACAGGTCTCGTATTTTCAGAAACAGCCTATTCTAGGGTTGTCTTCAGGTATCTAGAGTCAAATTGTCCTATTTCCAAAACTGTTGATATGTGACGTCATCACTTTTCCTCCTCATAGAACCAAGCAGCGACGGCTGATTGCTACTCTTGGTCACGCACACCTTGCACTGGACTTATTCATAACCAGTATCGAATGCTGGATTTATCTCTAGCAATATGAATTCTTGCGAGAAGGGGGTTAAGCCTACAATAAAAAAATTCCCAAAGTTTGAGCTTTTTATCTTTAAAAAGTAGGAGTAAAACAGGCTTTAAATCTGGAATGTTTTTAATCCAAACTTGGTTGTAGTTAAGCAAACAAAAAAGTAGCGAAATCCAAAACGATTGGGTCAAGCTGTATACAGTTTTGGGTTAAAATTATTAGCAGACTAGTGTTGTAATTTGCTTGGGTCATACGGTTATGAAGTATCAGAAATTAGTAAGGTTTGTCAGATACATTGCAAACTTTCCAGCTTCATAACTTTACATTTAACAAGACACATTACTTTGCTGCATATTTTCTTTCAAGTAGAGAAAATTGGAAGCTTTAAATTTTTAGATAATCAAAAAATTTGAAAAAAATGTTAAAAATTGTGACGTTACATGTTCCCTGTGCATTAAACAGGAATTTTGTCGGGTTTCCGGCATCAAATCAATGATTGTTAGTCCTTTTACGAGCAAGTGCTTACGCCCAACACATCATATATTCTTAGAATTAGAATTCTTTCTGCATTGAAATACATACGTTTGAACGTTGTTGATTAAATTAAAGGATCCTCTTTAAAGTAATTACAAATGAAATGAGTGCCTCTTAATTCACTGTAACATGACAACTAAACCTGACTTTGATTTGATTGAAAGTCGACGGTACAACTACATGAAGGTACTGGCTTCCTCCTTTCTTAACAATTTATTCAAGAAATTTGTCAAAGTCATGATTCTTCGTGTGTGCAGACATGATTGTCAACATGACTAGATTTGCTTTCTTCTGCTCTGTGGCATTGACCGAGGATAAGAAGTCAGTCTTCCGCACTCTCTTGAGGGTGGAAACGAGGCTTCACACACATTATAACGTGCTGGAAAAGTAAGTGGCCTGCATTACAGCAAAAAGATCAGTGTAAAACCTTGACGGAGGGGACAAATCCTAATTTTGCTTTAGCGAGGAAGCGCTTAGCAACATCACATTTGTTTGTATTTTGAAAGTTCAAAATACTACATGAATACAAAATAGCGCGCTAAGCGGAGTCATCACTTTGTTGTTGAGGAAGTGTATAATGCTATTGATAAACACTATGAAGTGAAAGGGGCAAACTCACCAAAACTCTGTTCTTTTGGTCGACGAACAAGAATGCTACTTTCTTCATCAAATTTTTCTTTATAGAATCTTCCAAAAATCACAAAAACTGAACTTGAGTACCTTTGAAGAGAATCAACTTCTTGTTGTCAGTTCAACAAAGCGTCTTTAACAAAGTTGTTAATCACATACATAATAGTCACTACAATTGCTCCCCCGCTACAGAACGAGTATTGTGAGTGAACGATGTATCACTTTTATATATTGTAAAACTTTGTATACTGCTTTGGTCAAAGTACATGACGTCCAGAACGTATTGTGGGAGAAAATTTTAGTTTTAGAATTTCGATTATTGGTTAAGCTTGACGATATAGGATTATTGTCGCGGTATGAGTGGAAGGACTTCAAGAGAGTAAACAGTTAGAGGCTATGTGAGCAGGCTTTAGTCTATCAATACTTATTGTGGAATGTTTTCCATTGGTGTCCAAAATATGGGATCTACCTTTGCGAGAGATAATGTTGAAAGGTCCATCGTTGCTTTTAAAGGCTTTGATGTGCGTCAAAATGTACAAAAACGTGTGCACTGGAAGAAAGTGTTAACGGGATGTAGGAATCTGTTTTGAAAACGAGATGGGGCAGATGTGATCTCCTGCATGATAAAGTGACGTCTGTCCACATACTGAATAGGGTTAAGAGAAGCAAGATCGGCCAGCATTGAGAGAAATAACGTCACCTGGTAACTGTAAAGTTGTACCATAAACAAGTTCTGAAGATGTGCAACTAATGTTAGCTTTGAGAGTGGAGAGAACTCTTAATAAAACGAGGAGTAAGACGCCTGCCCAGGAAGATGATCTTACTTTTTAAAGACTCCCTCAGTTGTCAATGAAACTTTCAATCATACCACTGGAGTGAGGGTGATAGGAAGAGGTACGAATGCTGCGAGAACACGAAAACTGGTCGATGAGGAGAAAAGAGAAGATTCAAATTAGATTCCTCCATCAGTTGTAATAATAGTCAAAACGCCAAAGCGAACGATCCATTGTGCGACAAAGGCTTGTGCAACAGTTTCTGCAGATATGTTGAGGATGGCAATAACTTCGGTTGATCTGGTGAAATGAGCAATACATGTTACTAAATATGTGAATCCATGTGGTGAAGGTAAGCAAACAAGATCTATATGAACGTGTGAAAATCAAATATCTGGAGAAGCGAAAGTTGAAATTGGCGATGTGATATAATGATAAATATTTGAGTTTTGGCACTGTTGACAGGAATGAGACCATGAACGAGTGTCTTTAGTTCATTCAAGGGTAATCATATAGATGCAAAATAAATTTTGGTTTTGGTCTTTATTCCAGGATTGGAAAAGTGAATGCAAAATGTGCATGCTTGGAGGAAGGTAAGGTCAAGGAATGCCAGAAAAAGTGTTGCATAAAAAAGTACCACCTTGGGCTCGAAGAGGCACTGAGTGAAGTTGTAAGCTTTGTGTTATGTCGGCATTTGCAAGATCAGGATCTTCTAGTTGTTTTTGTACCATCACAACAAAGTCAAAGTTTTTTGGAGAAGTTAGGGCATTAACTGTCTTTCATCAGCAGCATTATTAAGGGACTCCTTAAGATAACGAATGTCAGAAGTAAATTGCTACATGAAATTTAAATACTAAATTTCGTTAAGGGAATATCGATCTGAACCTGAGCGAAGGGCGTACGTGTATGATTTGTGGTCTGTTGGAGTAAAAAAATGATTTTCCTTCAAGGAGGTCACGAAAATGAATTATGTTGGGTTTAAACGACGTAAAAAAATACCCAAATGTTGCCAAGTAGAGCTACGATATTGCTGGAGAAATCTACCGAGTGCTTTACCGGATGTGTCCGTAGCTAAGGATACTTGAGCGTTAAGCTGTAGATGAAAAAGAAATGAGAAATTTGCCAGTGCTGTGTTTGCGACATGGTATTCAGAAATGGCGTCTTCTGTTATAGAAATAGCTTTTGGAGCAGAAGCAGCTGATAAATCTGTAAGTTGTTGTAGAAGTTTGATGAACAATTTGGGATGAAATAGCGATAAAAGTTAATGAGACCAAGTAATTCTGGAAGCATGCGTTAAATAGTTGGAATAGGATAATCCTGTAATGTTTGCACTTTCGAAGGAAGAGGAGAAATACAACGAGAACCAATATGAGAGACCAAATTGACATTTGGCAGGATTGATTGATAAACCATACTGACAAAGTTTGCAGTTGTGAGAGGTATGCTTTCTGGAGAACGACTAGCTATGAGAATATCGTCTCTATGTGCGTAAGCCAACAGTCATCCAGGAAGGATATCATGAATAAACCGCTAAAAAGTCTGAGTACTATTACAAAGCCCAAAAGGCATCCTCAGAAATTCAAATTAAACAAAAGGTGTTGTTATGGCTGTCTTTAGTGTATCATCCTTTGAAAAGATAGTGGTGTCAGCAAGAGAAGAGGTAAAATCATGTATGTGCGGTATTGGATAACGATCACGTAGAGTGAGATTATTAAAAGCACAATGATCTCCACAAGGGCGCCAGTCACCAGGTTAAAATTAAGGAATCATGTGCTGTGGTTATAACCAGCAGCTATCAGACGGTCATATAGTACTCAGTTGTAGCATGTAGGCGAATACTGCCTTGGCAATTTTCGGATTCAATGATGACAGTCTGCGATGTCGAACAGAGACGAAAGTCGTATGTGTCGATATGAAAAGAAACAGAGTGTTTGACACCAAACTTTTTGTAGAGAAGTGTTGTGAGATGGCTATAGTAGTCAATAATGGCGGTAAATTTATTCTTGTTAGGTTAAGAAAGCACTAAATAGATTGGAAGGATGTTGTGTGATAAGAATAGAATACCATCTACTATGAGATCAGTAATGGAATCAACAGAACGATGATGGTTGAAATCAAACATGAGCCAAAATGGCGAAGAAAGTCGAGTTCAATTATAGTAACTTGCAAGGCGGCAATTTGCAAAAATCCAGTGAAAAGTACATTTAAGGCCAATATCGATCGTTAAGAAGTGCTGACCATAGGTAGTGAGAAAGGTTGATAGCTTGCAATAAGAGGTAGGGGTGCGACGATCCCGAACAGTTGGGGGTTTGACACTAACCTCAGCTCAAGTGTCTATTAGAAAAAGTTGGCCACTTTTACGATCCCGAATGTAATAGAGGCTACTAGTGAAAGGGCAAACGGAGCTTGTCACCAAAGGGAGATTGCTAAGTAGTTTTCCTGTTGTTAAGTGTTAGGTGGAGTAGAATACGAACAAGGGAAGTAATTTTACAGCAGCTGCACTAAAGTGAAAGTGATACCAGCATAAATTATTAGTCGCAAAAGAACTGTGGCCTGTTGTGGGGCGAGACGAAAATGAATGGCTATAAGACATTTAAGAATCTTGACCATTGTGTTATTGCTAAACACTATAAGAACTCGCCGAAATCTCGATTCTTTTGGTCGACGAGCAGCAATGGTATTTTCTTCATCAAATTCCACTTTTATAGAATCTTTCAACTAAACTTGATTACATTCGAGGAAATCTTCTTCTCGTCCTTCAACAAAACATCTGTAACAAAGTAGTTCACCTTAATGCGTCACTACCTTCAAGAGCTCACTTTCTGATACCAATGTATCTACTGCCTTGACAAGTTTTGGTATCAAATATCCTGAGTCGACGATTCACCTCTCCAATCTTAATTATCTAAGATTTCATTGCAGTTTTCAGATCTTTGGTGACAAGAAGAGACCTAATGATGATTGGAAGTTGTGTAAACAACAAAATTTTCAAACGATTTGGAAAACGTTTGCTGCTGTCTCCTTTTAGGCTATTCATCACTAACATCAAAACTTTTGGAGACTTCGAAAAGGATACCTATTTACAACCCTTCCTTCAACTTATCGCAGATCGATGTATTCAACTTGCAACAGATCACAGTTTCGGTTTTGCAAAATCTTGTCTGTAGGTACTTGGTGTTACATTATCAGTGTTGCTTCTATTATAGCCAATGATCTACTGGGACTTAAATTACCTGCGGGGGGCAACAACCTTTCAGGGGGGCAGGCGCTCCTAGCTCACCTTAACAACCGGCTTGCGGAATATTTTGAAAAGGGTCAAGTTTCTGTATATGTGACAGAGTTATCACAGTGACTATGCTGATGAGGAGAAAACTCAGTTTTCAACGACTAGCTTCATTCAGGATCATACTTATGATGTCTGTATTTGATCAGTGTCTTGTCAGAACTCAAAACATTTTACAACACGTTTGTATATTATTATTGAACCATTCGTCGCAGATTCATAGTTCGTTATCGTGTTGATCGGAGCGTTGTCCGCTCGGTTTCCTATTTTACTAAGCTAAGCAGAAGTGGAGATTAAAAAACATCTAGTAGGCTGATTCTTTACATTCTACAAGATACCTTTTAACAGATATTCTTACTGGGCATCATAATAAGAATACAAAAGCGATGAAACCAACGAACAGACATCGGCTCGTCTAGATTTTGAACACGCAAACACATCTGACCGGAAGTTAAATCATTTCTTTTCAAATGCGGAGGGAAAGTGATGACGTCACAAATCAAAAGTTTTAGAAATAGTACAATCTGACTCCAGATAT
>JAAAKL020004149.1:0-21556 GCA_010016065.2 Carybdea cf. marsupialis auct. non (Linnaeus, 1758) | reverse complement strand
CGCCCATCTTAATCAAGGGCGTTACAACTGGAGACACGATTCAGTTCTTAATATAAAATCTCAATTCCTGTCTTCTTCGAATCCAACGCTTCGCATCTTTACGGATATTTCAGGATATCAATTACCATGTTTTATTACTGAACCTGATCTTCGCCCTGATATGATAATTCAAGTAACCAATATCTTGTATATCCTAGAATCAACTGTAGGTTTCGAGACCGATTTGCCAAAAAAACCTTTGATCGAAAGAATCTCAAGTATCAACAGACTTGAAAAGAAGATTTAGTAAAATTCAATTTATTAATCTTAGCACGAGCGTAATTGGTGGAATAACAAGTAAACGTAGAAGCTTTTTAACTACGCTTAAGGACCCCAGTATCGAAAATCATAATTTTCTTTTAATGAAAATAGCATCTTATAATCAGAGAGGCGGTGGGGGGGGGGGGGGTCTTGGTCTTCTTTTGTTGTTATCTTAGCGTGTATCATATCATGTAATCCATAACCCCTGCTAAGGGATTAACAGGTTGTATAGATTAAATAGACAAAAATAATTTGAAGTTTTAATTATTATAATCGCCATAATTACCATCCTTTTCTTCTTCTTTGTAATCATTGTGACCGTCACCATCATCGCTATCATCATCACTATCATCACTATCATCATTATTATCCTCATCATGAATTTCGTAATGTCTACCGTACAAAGCAGATTTTAAACAAGTAAAGGCATAATTATATAAGTTATATAAGTACATCTTCTTCGTAAAGTATATAAATATTTCCATGTATCTAAATATATCTTCAGAATACTTTGCTGGAAGCGGAATATAATATGGAATAGAGTATGGTATTGGGTGTATAGAAATGGCACACAATATTTTATGCATAAAAGACAAACATATGAATGCCTAGAAATGTCGATTTTTTTGGTATCCATTGCTAGAAAATTCACGTATGTCTTGCAGGACATTACAAAACTTTGCCAGGTGCAAGAAGAGACGAATTATAAAATGTTTTTGACCTTCATTACAACACCACTCCCGGTTCATGTGCACCATCACTGGTGCTACTTTACACTACCCGGGGTTTTCAGGTGCAGTAAATCCAGAAATGCATTGTAGTGACTCTGATTCCCCTTTAAACGTCACACACCAATAGTAGCATGGCTCTTTTGTTGAGAAGCAGTTGTAGAAGATCTTTACGGCGAAACCCCCAGCATTCTGCGCCATATTACCTTGTTCTTTGCACACAGCAGCTGTGGCAAGCTCACATCCTTCACTAGCGCAGATGCCATCACCAAGACAGATTAAACTGTCCACAGCCTCTAGTACGTCACCAACAGCTACTACCTATTCACGCGGTCTCGAATCAACTAGTCGAACCTCTCCAAGACATACACTTAAATAATGGGTTTGCCAATGCTTGCCCTTAATGCCTTAGCATCCCTTATGGATCCACGGATTACAAACTTTACAGAAAATAGTATTCCGGCTAAAACCTTTACAACAGACACCATACTGGTTCCTCCCTGAGTCTCGCAGCGTGTTCAGATCCTTTCCAGAGATTGTAATCTTTGTTTTAGACATGTTGACCTTTAGATCTTTCTCCTCGAGTCTCTTTTTTTCAGCAATTTAACTTTAACAGCAATTCGTCAAGGGATTTTTGCTATCATGATCGATTCGTCAGCATATAGCAATTCTCGTTGTCAAGGAACTTTGTTGGTCATTAATTTTTGAAGTTACTAGTAATGATTATCTAACATTTCAAAGAATGTGAAAAACAGACTGTGCACAAGATCAATAAGTTTACCTACGTCAGACATTTGCCTAGATATTCGGACCCTCGGTTGCAATTACAAAGATTGATTTGTTTGGGATATCAGTAAAATCGCACTGTCGTCCTTACATTTCCACTGTGGCAGCCGTACTTTACGAAACAACAAAGAATTTGCTGTGTAAAATAATTTGTTTAGAACTTGCGCGCTTTGGAAAACGTGTCACTCAGATTATTGTTAAATCAAAGTCGATTTAATATTCTTTCCCCGTTCAATTAGTTTTCCTCTGAAACTTTTTCCCTCACTTCAAGCGATTAGCTGGGACTATAGTTTGAAAAATATGATTAGCAAGTTCAATCGATTACTCAGGGCATTTTAAAATTTTTCATGGTAAGAAAGAGGGAGACTATGGTCCGAGTTAATAACAATGTTCCATTAACTTTGGCTATCAAAATATTTATGGTAGGGGTTAACTAGAATCCAGGTCATATATTATCATAATTAAATGTTGAAGTTGAGTGAAAGGAGTAGGATCGTGTTGGAGCTAGAAACTCAATGTCTATTGTAGATACTCATGAAAGGAAGTTAAGAGACAAGACATGGCCGCAGAGTTGATTTCATACATGCTGCTAATTGGCAGATTATGAAACTGTTACAGGGAATGAATGTTACTAGGTACTCATCAACCTAAGGATGTTGAAAGTTAGACTATGGAAAGCAACATGTTGGTTTGTCTTGTTTATTAATGAGGTAAGTGTTTAAGCTTTGAGGATCATTCTTCTTATCGATTTAAATCTACTTTTAAACAAGTTATACTTTTCTTCAATAACAACAATTGTACAAGAAAACTAGAGCGACAGTTTGACCGAATAGAAAAACAAGTTGATACTAAGGTAAGACACTTTAGTATGACTTTAAACAAGTGCTAAAGTTCAACAAGAAGCGAAGCTTTGTATAAACTGTAATGGATACGTTGCTTGTAACTGATAGGTGGTATGTTAAGGCTCTTGTCTGACAATTGTAGCACCCTGCTGTCAAAGTCCAATGTGTTTTCTACAAATTGGGCATGGACCAATTATCTCCCCTGTATACTCCACTGACCATGTAAAAGCCAGGGGAACCGTTCTGGCTGGAATTAGGCACAGAGATCATTTTGTTGCCTTAAGGTAGTTTTCCATACCACACGTTTTTCTCGTGCATGCTAAGTTGCTGCCAACATAAAAGTACGAAAAGCCTGTTTTAAATCCAGTTGCCATTTAAATATTTTTGTTACAAGTGGAAACCACTGAATTACATGCTACTCATGAAAGGTAATAAAATAGAAAGGAGAGCTTTTTCTAAAGCATGCAGCATAAAGGCATTGGCCTTGAATCTTGCAGTTATCGGTGAGTTCAAAGTAGAAAAGGTGCTGCTTGTTTCATAAAGATGCACACAGCCCCAATACTCATGAAAATGGCTACCATAGAAAGCCTCAAAAGGAACAGCAAAAGGACTCTTGTGAACTGTGACTACTGAGATGAAAAGGAGGTCTGTACAGAATGAAACAAGTTTAAGAAACTAAATAACTACAACAAACTCATGAAAGTGATTCTCTCAAGACAATATCCAGAGATTACAAGACAGGATACAAGGGTACCTTGAAACAGGCATCCATCTTTAGTAAAGTTTTTAATAGAATAATGTCGTTGATGTTTGAACGCAAATGGCATGAGAATGTTGATTGAAGGATGTAAAAGTGATAAATTTCTTGACTTTCAATGACATCATGACATGGGCGAAGTGTCTCTTCTCTTGCATCTTCAATTATTCATGGTTAAATGAACAAATATGTTGTTGAGAATAGCATTAGTAAAAGGAGGTATGGTAACGAATTACACTATACACGTCATTGCTTAAATCATCGTAAAAGTATTCTTTTGATAATCATGTTACTAAGGAAATTAACGAATGCAGTAGCTTTATAGTTAGAGTTTAGATGTTGAGTATTTTGGGCACAATGATCTCAAATTACGTTTTATCTCCATTGAGACTCATTTCAACAGCAGCAGGTGTGATGAAGTTCTGTTTCTCGAGTGTGTTTTAATTTTTTTCCTTTTCACCGATATCTCTTGGCATATATAAATAACAAAGAAGCTTAAAGTGCTTTCGCAAGCTTTCGGATATACTATCATTCTTCAGGCTGTTTGAATATATATATATATATATATGTATACATATATGTATATCTATATAGAAAGATAGATAGATATAATTTTGCTGTCGCAGCTGAATCTCTAATGCCCGGTCCAAACGTCGATCTTTTCATGCGTCGAACTAAACACAAACTATTAAGTCCATGATTAGTTCGACGTATGAATCAAAAAAGCTCTGCACTTTTTATTTGGGTCGACCTACATATTAAGATCGACCTATTCAGTCGATCTTAATGCATTAAGATCGACTCTGGTTCATACGTCGATCTTTTTATGCGCCGTTCTAAATGCATAAATTATGACAACTTGAAGTTTCCCCAATTCTTTTGTTTTGAGTTTTTACTTCTTCACATTTGACAAACTGCAACCACAGGAAAGTCTGTGACGTCAGATTAAAATCACGATTGGCTGCTTCACATTGTCTATGTAAACAGAAATCAAATTCGTCCTTGCCTAGAACAATAAAGACTCTTTTTGAAAAGTGCTTTCCTCAGAGAACGAGGCGAAATCATTTAGTTTGGCGCATGAAAAGATCGACCGTATGGATCAAACTGCCTTTCTTAATATTTAGGTCGACCTTAATGGGTATTTAGTTCAGCGCATGAAAAGATAGATGGTATGGACCAGGTCTAAGGTACTGGAATAATAATATGAAGAAATCCAATGATGTCTTACCATGCAAGTAATTGCGTAAATTATTCATAAGAGAAGATACAGAAACATAGATAGGATAAAGTAGCAATAATCCAAGAGGAGTAACAGTGGCTTTAAGATAGGGGAAAACCGTCTTATTCTCCACTTGAGTCATAAAAAAATTAATTAATTAACACACAAACGGTTAATCTAATGTTTTCAGCTAGCAAGTGTCTTGAACAGTCTGTCTTGCTTAATGTTGAACAATTTGCAGTAAATGAAACATGTCTAAACATAAGTAGGGTTTTTAAAAATAATTATTGACAAGTCCCATAAGTTAAATAAACAAAAGTCGACCATTCCTTAGTCGAATTAGCAATAGACCGACATCTGCTTAAAAGCCCGATATTTGTCAACAGTCACTATAAGGTTATGTTTCGAGTAGTATTCTACAACAGGCCAGGGGCTGCATAAGAGTCTCTGCGTGGTGTCCTCAAAGGTTGTTGGGAGCCATAGATAAAGTTAGGCGATTTGTCGAGTGTTATACTTGCGGATACCATATCAGTACCTTTTGCCTATTAGACAACGTTAATCCATCACATGAGAAACAGAAAACTGGCCTATCGATTGGTAAGGCACGATACATCTCAACGTCACGTGACAGCTCATGAATGTGAGGTGCGCACCTTAGTAGCAACAACTCTTCATGAAAATACAGTGTTATAGGCACCTTTTTCACAATTCTGACATGACGCACGTAATATTTCTTGGTTACAAAATAGATATTTTTTGGAAAAAGGCCAATAAGCATGCCTTGTATACTGCATAAGTTAGAAGTTAATCATTTGCATAAAACCACACGAAAAACGACCAGCAATGTTACTAAGAAGACCTACTATAACAATTACGTCAAGTTTGGTCACAAATTGACTTTCAAATCACCTGAAGTCCATTTTAGCACTATCAAGATTGATCAAGCATTGTGTTTCTAACTTCTGTTTTTACATAGAGAATGTTAGTACATGGCATCAGAAATATATGACAGTTCGAGACGTGCTCTTGAACAGAAATTGCATAAAGTATACTTGCGACAAGAAGAGAGCTAAGTAAAGTAACCATCTGCAAAGCCATTTTGGTACACTTCTAGGGCTGATAAATGTAACATCATACCTCTTTTTAGTTTCTATTCCTTGTCTATCTTGCAAAATTATCACGTCTAGAACCGTGTAAACAAAAATTACAGGGCATAGGAATAGTCAATTTTAACCTTAGCTTAGTATTGATTTTCGAATTATTAACTTCAAAGGTAGTAATTTGCTGTAAGCCAAGTACAAGATCATAGATAATAAGGTACTCACCTCACTGTAAGAAACGTGTACTCAGTAAGAAACCTACGCACGTCACTGAAGAGACCGAGCAGTTTGCGGATTCCGGGATAAATTGTCTCTATTCAAGGATCGGAAATCAAGGGATGTTTAATAAAAAGACTGTTTTAGATGACAGTAAGACCAGAGATCTAAAAGATCACATAGAAAACCTGCACTGGAAAATCATCGACGGCCTCCCTGAAATAGAAGGTGTCGGTGACCTGAGTATTGTAGCGGGTACACTTTTTTAAGAATTGATGATGGATATTTAAGAAAGTATGCTGAAAAAACACAGATCGGTTAGAGGGACATATTGTCGACAAGCTGTATCAGAAGGATATCTGAAGTTCTTGGTTGCACAAAAGCATTCTCTTACGCTCTTAGCATACCCCTGAACAAATATATATCCAAACATATCCTATCATACATTCCTCTTCTCTAAAATTCATATTTTGTTGATACGTGTCAATTCTGAAAGAAAACTGAATTACAACCAGTGAAAAAACCCTTTAATTTCAGTGGATGTTAGCAATGTGTCAGAAAGTGCTATGAAAAGTGAAGATTTTTCGGCGAGTACAGGCATTACTTTGTCGTTGTGGCAAGAGTATGAGCATACCAATGCAATTTATATCAGAATTATTTAAGGTAAGGCTTTGACAAGACGCATGAGACACACAAATCGAGATTTTGTATCATGCACTCCAATCCTAAAAATGGTCTTTTGGCCAAGCTTTCTAGACATTGATATCAGTGTTACATTCTCGATTCCCTCCGCCAACAAATAGGCAAATCAGATGCTTTATAGGTGACAAAACTGTCTGGGGAGAAATAAGTACAACTTTTACCATGAAACAATATTCGAAACGAAATATGTGGCTTTGATGTCTATTGGTACTAAAATTAAGATTCCTTAGAATAGAGAGTGGATCATGATATTATATTGCGTAATGTTTATAATGTTTGTGCATCATTTATTAGTAAGCAATGGTCATGGCGATGCATTGCATAGAACATAACAAAATCTAAAAAAGAATAGTATTGAAGGGCACTGCCTCATAGTCATAAAATGGCAAAGAAAAGATAGCATGACCATGCAAAGAGAATCAAAGATAGCACGTTAAACAAAACTCTGCTCACCCAACGTCTCCACGATCATCAAATCTGGACGGAAACGGGTTTTTGTTATGAAATTCCTTAAAAAGTTAACAAATTTTGAGCCTGCCGATGTTTTACGTTTTTAAACATTTTTCAACAACTGTGAGACAAGTCCTAGCGGCACGTAATTTCGCGGAGAATATGTAAAACTACAAGTATGCTCACCGAATGTACAAACTGGTTTTTTTTTACTGTTCTCTTCATAATATATTTGCAATTCTGTGAGAGATGCTGAACTTTTTACCATAATTGCTGACAGATCTACCGACAATATTAAAGTAATTGATGAATTTATGTTGTGTTGCATTGAAAATGCTTTAATTTTCAGGACCATTTCATGGGTGTATGTTGTGACTGTTCTCTAGCTACACAGACTCTAATATTCATGCATATCAGCTGGATATAGTACTACTGTAGCGAGTTAATTACAAATTTTACATATATCGATAGTAGAGAGTGCCATGGTAGAAACCTGCTTTTTAACCTGCAGAGCGAGCGAAAAGATTTTATTTATGCATTCTGCCACCCAAGTACAGAACATTTCTTCCCAACAGTAATAACGCAAGATGGCAAGTTCTTAATATCTCTGTAGGCAGCAGAGTAAAATTTGAAATATCTCTTTGTAGCTAATAACAACCAACGGGCGCACAGGCTCAGAAATCTTGTTTTTCCATAGCAGAATTCTTTCCAACCGTTGGCACCACTTGGCTAATTTCTCCTTTGCTTAATAGCCGCAACCCAAGTATTGTCAAGTCTACGACAGAAGCAGATCTAAAACAGATGTCTCCAAGATAACACTGGCAGTTGCCTCAGAAACTGATCCTTATGTTGTAAGAAATTAAGATACTAATAAATTTTGCTTGCTGTTTCTTGCTGTCATGATGTTGCATGCAGTAAGCTGATAAGAGTGGGCAGCTTTCCTATAACATAGATTTGCTAACTGAACTGAGATGTACACTACGCCTTACTTCCATACTCTCACGTTATGGTGTTAATAGAAGGATGTCATTTCCTACAAATAATCCATGAATAAGACAATCCTAATTGATTTCCCTTCGACTTTAATTTGCGTTAAGTTTCCTCAACAATCATAAATACAATAAGCTAACTGCGTAGCAGTAGTGGAACGTAGAAATAGAGCTTACAAATAGCTTTCATGAAGCCTGAATAAAGGGCTGTTGATACCACTTACGATTAGGAGTTTGAGTTGGCATTTTCAGTCACAGATTGGTGTTCTGGTTTCGTCTATTCTGCTTGTCTGATAACCTTTTCAAGATGTAGGCCCAAGGTCTTTAATGTATACATAAATAATTATACGTACATGTATGGATAAATTTCACATTCAGCCCTATAAAGTCTGAACTTTACGATTCTTCTCAGCCACTGAGTCCCACGGACCGCCTTTATTACATCTCTATAAGTGATGAAAATTGGTTAATCGGCTACAGTGTGATCTGATTAAGCTGCTGCTGGCAATTGCAGTATTATTACTTACAAACAAGTCATAAACGTTCGATAAAGATTTAGAAAAAGGATGAGTACAAAAGGGAGCAAACAAAGCAGAGATCGAGGTTTCTTAACATCGCCTGAACATTTTTCATTGAAATGTGTTTCTTTAGGACCTTCTGTAAAACTCACTCACTCAAAGTAGACAGGATTTGCCACAAGATAATGTCTTGCGTATTTGTGATACAGTTAATCGTCTACAAGAAAGATTTTGGCCACCAGAGCAACTCAAGTTCTGGCAAGACCACCGACCTAACGTAGCACCCAAACACAGGACAAGGAAACGCAGCAACCCCTCCTCCCCCCTCCCTACAGCAAGATTGTACAGACGAATATCGCCAAAACGTTTCTAAAACCAATAGACAAGCACTTTCCCAAAACGTCGACACTGCACAAAATATTAAACAGGAACAGAGATCAGGTTAGCTCCAGCTGTAGTCGTAACATTTACAGTATTATCAACGGACATAACGTTACAATATCAGCAAAGAACGGACAAACATAGAAACCCATACAGACAACACAATGCAACTGCAGGAATAACTGCACCCTTGGGACAAAATGCCTAACGAAAGCAGTTGTATACCAATCAACAGTATCTACGGACAATAACGACGGGAACAACGATTACCTAGACACCCGAGGGAGGGGTACATTTAAAGACAGATAGAGAAAACATACAAACTGCTTCCACAACCGACGCTACAATACCGAGATGGAACTTTCAAATCATATCTTGAACTTAAAGATAAGAGACGTTAATTACAGTATGCAATGGATGGCACGCAAACATGGGCAGCCTTATCGAGGTGGCCGAGGAAGTTGTAACCTTCGTCTGGAAGATAATTTATTCCTTTTAAAAGCTGACAAAGAATCGCTTTTGAAAAAAAGAGCAGAGTTAGTGTCGAAAAGCCGTCATCTAAGTCATTGTTCGTAACTTTCTTGGTGTAACTTAGATATGTGCAGTGAATGTAACTTGTATATCTGTCTGATGATTGTTAATACGTGATATTTATATTTTCATATTTCATGTCTACATAGGCACCATGGATTATGAATACAAAGTCTCCTCTAGTGTTTACTATTGGATATTACACGCATTTCTTGTATAATTTGGACTCAATATATCCCAAAATGATAGAATGTAAATAAACAAATACAAAGATGTAAAGTGTATTAAAGCTATAGATGCAAATATGTAAATTTTCATGATGTGAATCAATTGAAAATGAAATCTGGCATGGGCAATCGACTTTATTCCCACTTTATTAACTGTTGTGTGCCACGACAAGTCTTTAATTGGCAGTGCAAAGTTTTAAACACAATGTTGGTGAATCTGAATTGACTGTTTCCACATGAAAATCTGAAACCAACTACAAATATAGTCAAAGTTATTTAGACTAAATTTAAGATTCTGCTCCTGACTCCTGCATTTCTTTCTTGTTTATTTATTTGCATCACAACACTGAGCAATCCTTGTAAAATCTATCTTTAACAACTAGGGTTAGTTTCCTACTAGTCAAATGTAGTAGCACTAAGAACAACTTTTATTTATAATGCTGAAGAAAATTTGGTTCTTCTATTTTTAAGGCAAAGGCGCAAGGTATTTTTCTTGTAGTTTGAAACATGAATATGATCTAAGGCATTGGACTGTATTCCTAGCAGCTCACGCAGTTTATACACTTTAATTGTTGGGTCAACACAATAAGAAAAACCTACTATTTTGTCTAAATATGCTTTGTGTGGACGCAGAAAATCGAAAAGGATACATCAACAATTGTGAATATATTTTGGTCTGCTTCGATCGTCGAAGTGGACGCTTGTAGCACAGCTATGTTCTCTAAATAATAGAACCAACCCATCTGAATTTCTTTTTGTTATCTTATCTTATCTTGTTTCCAGGGCTTGATTCACTCGGAAAGGAGGAACCCCTCCCTGGATTCCTCCCATTGGTTTCGGTTTCTGTCAATCTGTGGCCATGTGGGTCCGTAGTACTTTGTGAGATCATCACGCCACCGAATCTTTGGTCGACCTCTTCCTCGTTTCCACACCTCTTCCTCGTTTCCACGAATTTCTTCTACCACTACATAAACAGATGGTTCTTAGCATGAGTAAAGATTAAAATACTTCGCTAAAAATAACAAGTGTACCAATAACACGTTTTTCGGCACTCTGTAATCATGTCTTTTATTCAACAGAGGGTCAGCTTGTTTGCTTTGATGAAATTATTTTTTAGTGTAGCAAGATGAAACGGAGAAAAGACTCTTTGGTAATACCTTGAAGAAGTTCTCTTAATAGTTTTCCGCCCATGCCGGGTTTCAAGCAAAGGCTGGCCGACCACTAAGTTACTTTTTAGGAACGCTTTTCTAAGTTTTGCTTGTTTGCATGGTAAGATCGAACTTGGTTTAATAAAGTCGAATATAGAATTAAGTTTCTACAAATTTTTAAGCGAAAATCTGTCGACTTCAAACGTAGCAATCATGAAGAGTCTAAAACATGCAACATGCTGATAAACTGTGAAAAGGCAGGCTTTGTAATCCACATGATCATCTTCAACATGTAAGGGAAGAATGTCTTAACTACATTTGCTTTCATTACACGATAAACTCTTTTTTGACAGTTATGTTTTGGGCACGCGAGTATAAATGTATATCGGATTAAGAAACCAGGGTTTCTGATGTTAAATTATGCAATGATGCAATGCTTTTATAACTCCGCAAAAGCACGCAATGCCCTTTGCTGTAATGCTAAACACGAAATGCCAATGGACGATTTCATTTCTTTTGACTCAAGATCTAGCCATTATAAACTTAGCGTGACTTGGCCTATAGAACATGGTCCGTGCAGAATAAGTTATTTTGAAACAATTTAGTTTAATAAACGAAGTTTATGCCGAAATGCGGTTTTGAGACCAAATTCTTTCATTCGCATTTTTAACGCAGCTATGATAGTATAGAAAGTGAGGTGTGTCAGGACAGAGGGAAGTCACAAAAGTTTGCAGTCCCCCAGGGGCAAATATTTTTTCTGATCACGGTTAGGGGTTCAGGAATAGCCTTATTGCCTTACCAAAAAGTATTTTAAACAAAGGACTCTTTGTATCATAAAAATCGTAAGACTAGTGTTATCACTACTCTAGTTCACCTCGCTGTTGTCGTATGCTTTAAAAGAAAGCTCAACTGCGAATTAGCGACCGTTAAAACTATCTTTCTGCAAAGTAAATGCCCCCCAAAATGTTATTATTACCATTACCATTATTATTATTATTATTATTATTATTATTACTATTTCACATTTCTCTCTCTTTTTTTCTTTTGCTTTGTTTCGTTTTTCTTAGTATGTTGACTATGCTTGTACTGTTGTTGTACTAGTTCCACTCCTCCAAAATCTTGCTGTCCCCGTCGTAATAGGTGAAAACAGTGAGAATGATATGTACACCGTATAAGCTGAATTCTCTGTAAAGTTACAGAATAAATATATGGCAATGAAGTTTATTATCATTTATTTATTTTATTAAAAATCAATATCTTGTATAATCAGAGCTACTTATTTATTTTCTGCAAACGGAAAAGTGATTGGCCTGGCCCTGAGCTTCTTGCATGGTAGTTTAGCTTGCTTTTGTTGCTCGTTGTTGTGTTTTGTTTTATTTTTGTTTTCACTTTTGCTTTAGTATCTTAGAGTATATCATATCATGTAATCCATTATGCCTGTAAAGAGATGAATGAATTCTATAGATTGAATAGACAAAGACATTTTTGAAGTTTACAATATTGTTATAATTTTTAATAAGATTTCCAGTTTTTCGATTGATCCAAAGTGCGAGCTACTAAAGGCGCCCGGTTTATCTAAAAACTACCTTGGCTTTGAAATGCTTCGTTAGAATTTGAAAAGAGGATACACGCAGCCATTGACTAAAACGTTTACCATTGTGAAACCGCTGGTTCTGTATTCAACCCTAAAATTGTTGCATGCAACGAAGTAAAATATACTTCCTTTAAAGTAAAGGGTTATAGCTGTAAAAATGATCATGTCACTGTGACATTGAGTTTATAGAACGTGTCTTCCAGAGACTGAAGGAAAGCATTTGTGGCGGTCGTCATCAGTAGACGTAATAAGGCATTGGAAGTTTTACCTGGTTTAGTTTGAAAAAATTAAGCCTTAACTCCGACAAGTTACTAAGCAATCAGTCCATATAATTTGAAACTAGTTCTTCAGCGAAAGCGTGCGCTCTGTTTCATATTACTGTCCTAGAAGCTGCACAAATCAAACAAAGGAACCTGTGTTTGATTGTAGAAATAACTTTTTGACAACTTGTGCGTTTTTCAATTACATTAGTGACCAAAATATGTCACTCTTATGGCTGCTATTAGCAGTAACTTGTCCTTTACCTCTCATTTTCTATAAATTCGATGATTAAATTGTCCACCTTAAACTCTGTTACTTAATTTCAAGTTCTGGACTACTAACAAACTCTTTGTAGATGTTTTTCCATTTATATAAAAAATGTTTAACTCACTTTGCAATGACTCATGGATTATAGTATGAACATTTCTTAGTAAGAAAACAGATTTTCTTTATAGACTCACATGTTTAAGCTAAGTTTTTCAACTATGAAAATTTGAATTTTCAAAAAAGGCTGTAAAATTTAGACCTGTTAAGATGGAGCTATTTACATGACGTGTAAGACGAGATAGGGTGTATGTTTAACCCGTGGTAGTCTTGCTTTGTTAACTTTAATTTTCTTGGTCTTATTTTGTGAGATTTGGCTGAAAGTAAGTTCAGACTATATGTAAGGATTAGAATAGAAGTAGGTATGCCACGAAAGTCAAGAAAACATGTACTGGTGTCATTATCTATACTCGATGCTGCAATCTAACAGATATTGATCAGTATAACATAGTTAAATCCAGAATGTCTTCTACCTCCTCGTCATCAAAACCAAAAAAATTGATGATAACGACGGTTATTCTAAATGATTAGTGATGGGTAGGTGGTAGGGGTGATGCATGCTCATTACGGACTGCATTTGTTCTGCTTCTGCCCTATTACTTTTGCTCGTATTAGCGATTTACTTTAATTTAGCATGGCTTTACATAGAATTACCAATGAATTAACATTGAATTGCTATTGATAAATGAAGAGGTTCTTATAAACACGCTCTACTGAACATGTATGACCTATTTACGTACTAGTGCCCCTTAAGCAAGCGGCCGCCGATTATTCACTTTCCTTTGCGACTATGGTAACCATAAACTACTTGCATGTGCTTTAGAGCGACAAGATAGCTTTATCATGTTCTTCTTCAAGCACGGTTGCGTAGTTTGGGTGTAATCCTGAAAGTTCATAGGAATTCAATCTTTAGCAATAACAGTGTCTAGTAAACTACTCTCCTTGCTACATTTTGTTCCCAAATCTAGGTAAGCCATGACACAGCTCAGTCTTCGTTGTTTCTGTTATCACTTAACCTTGAAGGAGTAGGTAATATTTAAAAGTATTTTATCTATTGCTCTCATATCGTATGGAATCATTACATCATTTACTAGTAAAATGCTAAAACAGGATACCTTTTCTCGTCTGTTTAACGGAGGTAATTAAATCACTCTGTGTTAAAAGTAATACAGGATATAATTCCATTCCTTCAAAATAGAAGAAAAAATGTTATCCAAACAATGATAAGCATCATATCTGTGCTACTTGACGTGTTGAAAGAGAAGTCCACCTAGCCAGATTCATCTGCTGAAGGACTGATTACACGCATAGAGAAGTTTAATTTGATTTTGGATAGAGATTTCTTCCTGGAATGTGGGTTAATTTCCATATAGGTCCATAGTGAGTACCTACTGCATGGCGTCACAGTCTTCTGAGACATTGAACTTCTTCACAGCTCTCTCCACAGCAAAGAAGCTGGAAAGAAATGTCGAAGGATAATTCATGAAAAGTTTGAGACGATACTCAAGTCATTCAAGATCAATGTACAGCCTTTTAGAGAGAGCTTATTACCATTACCGAAATATGATAAGCTTAGCAAGAGGTTTTTTGTCAATGCTTGAGAGATGAGATCCATTCATCAGCCAAGACTGAGCAAAGAGATTTTTAAAATGCAGAAGAGCTTAGAGAATTCTATGCACTTGACGACAATTCAGTTTATCCACGTCGAATTCAACGAAGTATGGAAATGAAATGAGCTCCCTTTCTGTATTGTTGAAGCTATTTGGAAATAATTCGCTGCACGCTTAATCAAAATATATGCTCTTGTCGCATTTTAAAAAGTCTCATATACAATTATGTATGAGCTTTTATGTCAAACTAAAAGTGAAAAGGTCTTCTCCATATGAGTATCAAGCTAGACATGGCAGGTAGGAAAAAGCTCAGTTGCTTCGTGGATAAAACTCAGATAACCAGAAGCCGACAGCTGCTACTCGGTACGATACAAGGCGAAATTGTTGCTTGTTCTTGTTTTCATAACTAATATCCCAAAAAATTGTTTTAGTAATCGACCATTATTTGATTGAAAAATCAGGCTTTTGTTAACAAATATCAAAAGGATTGCTTTAAAATTGTAGCAAAGAGCGTTCTCCGTTTCATCTTGCCACTGCGGAGGCTGCATTATAAAAAAAAGAACCTGTGCTCTGTCGGCAAAAAGAATTTTGTACAACTGATGCGTTTCTAAATAATAAGAATGACCAAAAACTTGTCACTCATATAGGTGCTATCTACAACAACGTATCAAATTTCTCTGATTTCCTATTACAACTTTGTTCCATGTTCATTTCCGACAGTGGCTATGACCAGTGTCTGGTAAAAACGTTTATCATAATATGTAATATAATATTTTCATTAGGCAAAATTTTGTGTTTCAAAATCATTTCCTTAATAAATTTATTAAATTCATTCTTTTAGTATCTTATATAATAAGTATATAGTATCTTTTTTAACAAAATTAAGTTAAAATTCCTCGAACCCAAAATTACACTTTGATAATCACCACCACAAGGTGAAGAGAAGGTGCTGAAATCAACTTCTCTGTCAATGTCAATGTCGTCGGGCTGTCCAAAACTGCAATAAAAATTTTTAGTACCTGGCAAAGTTTTAATGTACGTTACTGTTACCACCTCTTAGAGTAGTGTGGAGTAAAATCGCCTATAGAGATTTTTTTTGTATTGATTTCATATGCTGAAGCCTTTAATGGAACAAACTAGAAAGTTCTTTGCTTCCTAAAAACCTGATTCATACTTACAAGGCAGCTAAGGAAGCCCGCTGTAGCATTGCAGAACTAGAATTGCAATGATACAACATAAGGAGTTGTAGCAAAGATCGACATGCTGAGCAAAAACCCTTTAAATCTGATCATCGGATGGCATTATGTTTAAGCCTTCATGTCTTCACAGTAAGACACCTACAACCAGTTTCCTGCAATTTCTTATTCTACCAAGCCATTTTATTTTTCATTAATTATGAATTTTATGAGGACTCTTCTTTAATTCAAGCTGCGATGTACCTGAAAATCCCTGCAAGACACTCCATCTACAATCATCAAGATCAATAAGAGGAACTTTCTCTTTGTTGTAGTCACAAGGCACCTAATCCTTGCCAATTTCCAGACCCCTGTATATTGAGCTCTTCAACCGATGAAACAGGAAACAAAAGGATGGAAAAGTAAATCATTTTTATGTCATTCTCTCTCGTTTTGTACACCTGATGTCTGAATCACTAATATTCTCTTTCACATCCTGTCTGTCGATATTCTGATGCACTCCAGTCTAAACGATTTGTTTACTATATTTTTCTTTCTCCTTCAACTCTGTTATATTCATCTGTAATCACAACCAGTGTGGACGTCCTGTTCTGCGCAGGTGTCACTTTCTAGATCGTCTTTGACTCAAACTTTAGTCATCAACAGCATTATAGGTAGAGATGCCACCACAAAAGCCTGCTGTTCTACACAAAGTTGCACCTGGGAGCTGTGGGTAGATTATAAACACTTCACTCTGAACCATTTAGTACCTGACGAACCCTTTGTTTTGGTCATTCGAGACACAATAAGAACCTTGACTAGGAACTGAGAGGGCAGGTGCCACTTGTACAGAAAGAAGAGCACAAGTGGAACGACCGAAAATTATACAGGACTGAAAACCTCGTTTTTGATGCTGTGTAAAGAGTCGAAACGCGTAGAGCGACTGTTGGCCTAGTGAACTTCATAGGAACGTATAGTTCTATTGAAGCAAAAGATCCCGAAGTCTTGGTATAGGCTAATTATAGCCCATGTTCAAAACAAATTAATTGTGTATTGCTGACGTCATTAGTCTGTTCTAACAAGGCATTGAAATATCCCCGTTATACCTGTTTTATTTCGTTCGCGGTTAGCCATCGATTATTTTTGTGGTTTTCAGCTTCGCGCCCTTGATAATTGTCTTGTTGCTCTCGTTAGTACCCAGGCTTTTTAAATTATTGAGCAACAAGTGTTTAGGAAATCTAACATTAAGCAAAAAATCGACAGAAATCATTCATTGGGTGTTTTACGACGGTTTAGATAGAGTTAAGGGGGAAATGATTTTCAAAACCACAGCTTGAATTGTTCACTTTCAATTAGGATTGGTTATCTCCATAAACAATGCTGAATATATAGCTTTTTCCATTCCGTTTTCCATTCATATCACTTTTCTGAAGTTTGTTGAAAGAGGAGTGTCAAACAAAGGTGTTTTTCTAGTGCAACAATGCTTTCTCCATTTTATGCAGTTTTATGTGCTATGTCATAAACAATGAAGTCTAATAAGGCAAGATCATTTGTCTTTAATAGAGACCAAGACGGTCTGATCTTAGGAACTGAAGACAAGATGTAATACGCATATTTCAAATTCCGATAAATGACCGATTACGTTCCCGTATTAAATCAAGTGCCAAATTTGAACAGGCCCAGGGTCTTCGAGGAAAATTGTTCAGAAGTGTCCCTGTTGGTTTAAGCGCTTAGAGCCTTTCAAACTAATTTGAAGCTAAGGAAAATTCAGTTTTGTGGTCATGGATGTATTTTAAGTATCCCACAATAAACCATGACTACGGTTAAGTAAAGATGAGATAAATTTAGGACGCTGTTAGCTGAATGTATGATAAAACCAGTTGTTATTGACACAACAACTAGGATTACTCAAAGTCTTGAGATGAGGCCTTACCTATTTCACTTTCAGAAACACATGTTAATAATTTGGAATGTGGAATAGTGAAAAACCATTGATACTTTGCTTTTATAATCATTACAAATCACACAACGGTACATGTTCGTTTCAACCTAGAGTCAACGCTACTTTAACTCGTTAACATTTACTACTCTTAAAATCCTATATGAAAACATGAAGGATTAAGTTACTAGTTTTTAGTCATCTATATATTCCCCATAAGTTTTGAATAGGTACTAGAGAAATAGAAATGTATGTCACCAAAAGGAAAAGAACACTTTGTATATTTCCTAAAGAAAAAACAACAACATTGACACTGGTTTTTTTTGATTTCCTAAGTTCAGTTTATTACCAACGAGCATCAGTACCCAAGTGTGGATAACAGGCCAGTCCAAACAAGAGTTCACCCAAAAAGTCTTCTTTTCAAACAGAGGCTCCCAGAGCGCCAATCGGTCGATTTCATATAGTAAAAACCGTGGGTCTTTCACGTGTCCTATGCTTTTGAAATTCAACCACAACAATATTTCAACAGTGTATTCACGGATCTTATATTTTATCTAGACTTGGGGAAAATATGAGTTTTTCACTTGATAGTTTGTAACTGAACTCACTTACTCTTTCTCAAGCAAATGGATACTAAGAAGAGCCTTGCTTCTACCAATTCTGTAAAACGGCAGTTTAAAGCAATCAATTAATCATATTTGAAGCTAGAATAAAACCTATGTTTGCTAGTAATAAATTTAGGGATATTCGTGAAAACAAGGAAGCCACGCTCTCTGCGATTAAGTCACAGCTTATGTTTTACAATGTGTGTTATAAAACATTAAGCTCTGTGGCAATGAGCATCATGTATCATTAAGAAGGTGTTTATTCACTAACCGATACATATTCATTCTGTAAAGCATAAATTGCTAGTCAGGATCCAACAAAACATCATCAAAAAATGCCTTGCCTTTCTCGGACTAAATCATGCACCAAAATGAGCGTAATGTTTAATGACTCCAGAGCCAGGGTATATTCGAGTCAGAAATAAGTAAACTGAAATATGGTATGTGATGTCACCATTCTTGAAAATTCTCGACAGCCTAAATTCCACTTCAAATCAATGATTTCAATACTTTAAGAAGAATCTATCGTTTTAATTTTGTTTTCTAAGATCAATGCAGGCAAGCTATTGACTACTTTCGCCAGGTCGACAAAGTGTATTCAGTTGTCACTATCACTGCATTTCCTTGGCCTGCTTAGGTGCAAACCATTCGAACGGATGGGCAGTGCTGTTGGCATTGGTGTTCGGAACCACTTCAATTTAGAGGGAGTGAGGCACCATTGTTTCCACAAGAATTTAATCATTCAAAATATTGAGGCAAGTTGGAACTTTTCTATTTCAAATCAGAATTTCCGTTGCAAAATGCAGGTTTGTTCAATATTCATAGTCGAGCTCTTGTTGAATGTTTGGCAATGAGCTTCACCCAAACTTTTCCTTCAAAATTGTGGATTGCACGGTGCCCTACCTACAGTTTCGAATGCCTATGTTTACTGGATCCAGCTTAACGGAAACAGATGTTATCAAAATCACAGGAGGAAAAGAAAACGACAGCCTTGGCAAAGGAGATTAGGAAATTTGCAAAGGTCGAAAGGAGTCTGGGAACCAGCATCTAGTAAAGAACATGCATTCCCAGTTGTTTCTAAGGATTCTTAGATTTTTCATGCTTCTGATTTTTACATTGTTTGATTTTTGGAGACCTGTTGATCGATTTTTCCTCATATAATAACCTGCATGACCAATTATCCCAGGTTTTTTTATCATAGGAATAAGAATAAACAATAGAAATAAAGTATTTTCTATTTCTGTCTTTGTTGAAATGAGATTTATTGCTACAAAGTGGATGTTATTTATGCAATAGGAGTAATACTTCGTTGAACCCAGGGGTATATTCTTAACTCCATTTATCGACAAAGAACCTAAAACAGGTTCTGCTTCTTCTATTTGAAACAATATTTACTAAAATCTACATATTTAAGGTTGTTATGGAGAAGAGAGGATTTGAAAATGTCAAGAAGGGATACAAGAGAGTGTGAAAATGGCACTACTGGGATTCGAATCTGGCAAAACGTAATTGCGACGTGCTGCTAAACCAGCTGATCTGCAGTTACTCGGTAATGAAATAGTTTACTTTTCTGGACACTTTGCGACTTTCACCGGGCTTTGGACAGATTAATTGGTCGTATGACTGTCTTACCACGATCAAATCACATGGTGCGAAGAGGTTGGTCTCCGAATTGGATAGAGCTGGATACTGATGCCCACCGGAATGCTTGATGATTTTAAGCTACTGTGGTGAAGACAGAAAAGTGAAATGTATAACCACTGGATCACCATCGCTCCGTTGTCAGAGTTGTGGGTTGGAATCCCTATGATTACAATTAACTATTCTCTGATATCTCTTCATAATGTACTGTATCCAAAATTTATTATCTGTTACCCTTCTTGAAAGGAAGGAGAAAGGAATTAACGATTAGGAATGAATACAGAAAATACTTTATATTGAAAATGTATAGGAAGAGAAGGCACTTTTTGTTTTTGGGTTTGTGGCCTTAAAGATATTAGATATTTTATCTTTTCTAACGCATGGTTTCTCATCAACTGGTTACTATAAAAACCCTGTTGTCCTAAAATTATTAAAGTTTCAAGTATCTAAGACAAAGAAAGACAGACATATCTTTAAGTCAGCTTTACTTCTCCTTTTCAAATACACTCGTAATATGGTATATATATAATCAAGTTTGTGTGAAACAGGTTGCTGAAGGATCAAAAATTGCCTGATTCGTCATCTTTATCTCTTTTTCTTCTGAAGTGATTCTTCTTTAAAACAACTAATAATTAAATAATGGCAAATAAATTCCTTTTTAAGTGTGCAAATCTTAAGACTGGAACATATAGAAAGTAAGAAGATATAATGAATTTTCAAATAGAGCATTGTAATACAAACAACATTCTTAACTTCAAATACATAAAGTTTGTAAATATTTTCAGGAAAGAGAACGTCATAGACCAATCTTGGCCTTCGAAACACTTCAATTAAACGTAAAATGATTAACCTTAAAATGATCAAAAAAACTAACAGAAATCTTTAGAGAAAGTTATTAATATATAAATGAGGGCCTGCGAAACCTTTCGTTATTAAAAGTAAACTTGAAGACTATAATGCATTCTAGGTTTTTGATCCCGAAGCTATATCTCCAAACAATGCTTTGAAAGACAGTAGCTGCAAACACTGGTGTTATAGCGCTCAGTCATGACCTCTGTGGATGAGCACTCGAATCATGAGCACGTGCATTGGTTTACGCCCAGTGCAAGTCTCTCCTAAGCAATCTATAACTATCCGATCTTAACTCCTTTTTGAGATTGTTATTATTATTATCTTCATTATTTTATTATTATTTCGTTTATTTCGTTCTCAGAATTCATACATAATACATTGACATAAGATCCTTATACATCCAATTTATTTGCCGGGATCAGGCCCTGACACTAAGGCGTAGTCTTTAGAGAGATAAAAACTTTCTGATGATTCTTGTGCTTCCCAGCAGTACTTGCTTCTGCAGCGTCTCCACAGAGAACGTTTTCAGGTCCTGGTCCTTCAGGTGAAACTGCATGCGTCGTCTCACAAGGCCGAGCGCGCTGAGAACTACAGGGATCGTGGCTGTTCTTGTTTGCCACATTCTGCCGATTTCAATTTCTAAGTCTTTGTATTTACTGAT
>JAAAKL020004148.1:0-21557 GCA_010016065.2 Carybdea cf. marsupialis auct. non (Linnaeus, 1758) | reverse complement strand
GATAGTGAAGATGATGATAGTAACGATGACGATAGTAACGATGATGATAGTGAAGATGGAGGTGAGGGGTCTGGTGACGACCATCAAGAGAAAACAGACGTATGGTTGGAGTTTGCTGAGAGAGCTTACAAACTATACCGAGAGGGCTTTGAACAATACTATCACTCAGCATTGACAGAAGGAGAAACTAAAAAATGCGCTATAGAACGTGCAAGGAAGCACTCCCTGCCAAAGATACGTCAGGCTGTGGTATGCGCTAATTGGTTGCTCATTATTGCACATGGGTGCGCATGTGCTGCTCATCACTGCGCATTGGTTGCTCATCACTACGCATTGGTGCGCATGTGCTGCTCATCACTGCGCATTGGTTGCTCATCACTGCGCATTGCTGTGCATGGGCTGCTCATTGTTGTCATCACTGTGCATTGGTGCGCATGTGCTGCTCATCACTGCGCATTCGTTGCTCATCACTGCGCATTGTTGTGCATGGGCTGCGCATTCGTTGCTCATCACTGCGCATTGGTGCGCATGGGCAGTGATGAGCAATCAATGAGCAGTGATGAGCAGCACATGGAGAACATGATGGGCTAGATGGTAGTCTTTCCATGGCCAAGTCACATGGCGCAAAGACGCTTGTCTTCAAAATTGCGTAGAGTTGGATGGGATGTCCACCGGTGGAATATTGGAAGCTAGTGTGGCGACAGGAAAAAAGTGAACTATGTCATCACAGGGTCACCATAGCTCAGTTGGTAGTGAATGCACGCCCTGAATGAGTGGGTCGAATCTAGTTGGTGACATTTTCACCTTGTTCAAGTATCTCTTCGAAGTTGTATTTGTCTAACATAAAAAGAAAATGAACACGATTAGATTGGATAGGAGTAAAGTGACTGCATTTTCTATTCAACTTTTTAACTGTCATGAAACCCTTTTACTATTACATACACTAAGACATTATGACACATTTTATATCATCGATTAACTCCCTACGACTCAATTAAGAGCCCATACCCAAACAAGCGCCTAGTTTTGGACAAATATTTGTCATAATTGTGCAGCTCGGACGAAGTGCAAAACTCAGAATAAGATCATACGAATTTAAATCGATTCCCAGAAGGGCTATGATTGACATCAGGATGCGCATCGAGTACTCTTTGCTCTAGTAATTATTTCCTTGTACATGGGAACCACCATGACCCCTTAAAAGGAAATGCACGGCATAAAAATGGTATCATTGGAATGAACTCACAGTACATATTGGATGAATCAATATGGAACGGAGCTTGATAAAACCTAGACGTGGATACAGCAAGTCTAGGGATTATGTTTTTAAAAATAACACAGAATACTATGAAGATATATTGATTGATTAATCGTTTGATTGAATGATCAAGTGATAAATTAGAACCTTGTGTTGCCATTCATTCTGTAGCAAGATGATGTATGTTTCAAGAAACATATTGGGGCCGAATATGCGCCTATCCAAATATCATATTTCAAAATAAGAAACCGGGGAGCTGATTTGATAATATACGATACATGAAAATCTAAGACATGCTTCCATGAGCTATGCCAAAGACACTTCGACTTTATCATGCGAGTTATATTAGTATGCCCAGAACAATATTTTGATGCGCTCACAAGTCACATCAAATGTTTCAAAAAATTTTCCTTCAAATCCAAAGGTAAGGGACACTTGTGGCTGTCATTGCTTAGTCACTGCATTGTGAACACTGTGGATACCAAACGGCCAGATCCAAGGGAGTACGTAGCAGCTCCTCTTACAATGGACCTACAACCGCAGGGCCGCCGCGGTCTAGTAGATAAGTTCCTGACCCTCGGATCAAGAGGGTCAAGAGGGTCAAGAGGGTCAAGAGGGTCAGTGTACAAATCCCGGAAGGGCCATTGGTGATGCCAGGAAGGTCATCCGGTCTTAGAAAATGCTCTATGCTCCAGTAACAAGTAACAACATGTATATGGGCACCGTCAAACCCCGTGTACGGGAAAAAAGACGTTAAAAGGGAAGAGGGGGACAAAAAACAAACAAACCACACTATAAACTAATACTATATATAAATTTGCAATCATACATACAGGAACATAAGTATATACGTGTAACAAAGGGGTCTTGTCCAAGATCCCTAACAGCTTGATACGGCACTGCTGACAGGGGCCATGTGTTAAGAGCCGTTCATCGTCTTTATGTTATTTTGATTCTTTCCTATTTCCCTTTCTTCCTTTAAGTATAAAAGAAAGCTAACATTCGACATAATGTGTTACTAGCAGGTAGTAAGACCAGATTAGAAAAAAAATTATCAATATGATCTTTTGACGGCTTGTATGTTTCAAAATCACTTTTCCTGCATCCTGCTCGTCTGGGAGGCACTCCCGTAGACATGGATGGCAATCATGGCATTGATGTAGACATTGTTTCTCGGTTTACTATCACCACTCTGATTGGTACTTGAAAACAAGGCAGTGTCATAGAATAGTAATAAATAATAATAACATATTACTATTTTGCAACAGTATGTTTTATGCCAAAGGAAGCCATTCCATAGCATCTTTACAATGAACATGATAAAAGTAACGAAAATTGGGGTCTCTACAACAAACCAGCGTTGTTTTTTGTTGTATTTACTTCGTGTTTACTTTCATGAATGTCTTCCGTTCCTTACAGTTGTAAATATATGGATCGTTTATGCACATGTGTACCTCTATTGAAACAATGCTGCGCAGAGCCTCAAAAAGGTGAATGGCATTTTCGTTTCTCGTGGACGCGCCATTACTCTCCCCATTCTCCAGGATCTTATCTTGTCCAGGCGCAATTTTAAGGACTTTTAGAAGCAAAAATCAAATTAAAAGATTTCCAGCAGGGTTTGCCCCCACAATGTCAAGTTACGTTCACAAACTAACTGTAAATTTAAATATTGAGTCGATATCACACCTGTCCTTTCCTTGTTAATCCAACCAGCAAGATACAACTTGAGCCAATTTAGAGATTTCCAATCAGTAAGAAACATTCTCAGTAAAATTGAAAAAGGCGGCAAAGACGTAAACTATGAAGCAGAATTGTATTGAGGTCGCATCTATTCCATCATTTCGTTGTAAGACGCCTCGAAGTTTGACTAATGGAAGTAGTAACTTTCTAGTACATTTTGATGCCGAAATATAATAAATAGTTTAAAATTTTCCACGTAACATAGGCCAAACAGCACCCTTCTGCGTATCTTGCATCCTAATGAAAATATATAGGTATTTTTGGAAAATTGTTAGCATACAGTAGTAATTTAAGAGTTTTACAAACAAAGAAACAGCAATACTACCAACAGTTGTTACATTTGAAATAATAAGCGCGGTTTTTTCCAGAGGGGTGCATACCTTTTGAAATGGGTAATGCTCCGTTGACATCAATCACCAAAATCCAAGAACTAGCAGCATTTCTATGCCATTTCATATGTTATCATTTTTACTACTGCTACTGTCCTTTTACGCTATTCGATACATCATAAGTACGTATGACATCTATTCGTCAATATTTATCGCCAATGAACCCACACAATCTTGAGTTGTTTACTCATCGATTTCCACTTTCGTTAAATTACTCAAGATTGTATCAGTCCATGTTTCTGTAGGTCGTCTTAATCTTTTTTCTCCTAAACTTCCATGGTAGTTGATTCATTAATCCAGCTGTTGGGTCTATTAACGCGGTCAAACGAACTCAAACAATTACATTTCAGAATAATGTCAAGTGAGCCGGAGGTGAACAGATTTGAAAAGCCAAGTACTGCTAATTCTTGTGTCTGGTTTTGTGCGACACATCCACACGAGTATTACCCTTTCGGATTGCAAAAGGCGAGTAAGATGTTCACATTGAAGAGCCCCTAATCTAAAGCCATAAATCAAGATCCTGTGAACTAAGCTGTTATAAAGTTTACCGCGAGCAGACAGATACATCTTCACTGGTCAATAATGGCAAGACTTCTCTTATCGCCCCTCATACACAGCAAGTTCCAATTGTTGCTGCCAGTTTACACCCACAGCTCAATTTTAAAAAACGTAACTAAAATTTCAAGATTTTCATAGCTAAACGTCACTTCAGCGTAAGGTGTAACATGTACATTACATGCCTGTCCAAGACGCCTTCAATATCTGGTCCTGAAGTCATCAAATCAACCTACTCTGGATATTAGGGTACCTCTCTTGTATCCAAGAGTTACAACTTCTATATCGTACACAGTTCACTTCTACAGACTTCATGCACGCACCTGAAGAGTATATTACTGTGTTCAAATTGCCAACCGATACCATGAGTTTAGTTCACCCCGTGTCCAACGTTGTAGCTTTTCCAACAAATCAACTCAAGATTCTGCAATTATAACTAGGTCGTCTGCATGGCGCATCTGCAAGGGGCAATCAACAGAAAATTTGCTAGACGGCACCGCAAAGAGGAAGAATAAATAAGGGTGGGGGGAGGTGTAGCATTGATATTTAATGAGCACTACATTTAAGTCCTCAGTAGCCTTCCACTATTACACAGCTTGCTGGTACATTCTACAAGTGCCTTGGTCAAACTTAGCAATTCATTCTGGAGCCCCTATTATTAGCAGCACCCACCGAAAAATAATTGATTGACTCTGTCAACGGCTTAATCAAATTCCATGAAAGCTACATACAGGTAGTGCTACTTCTAAAGCTGAGGATTATTCTTGTAGCTGTCTGAGAATTAAGGTGTCAAACTGTCATTAACTGTCACTGATAATTTCCCCTGTCGATTTCAAAGATGCTGTAGCATTCCCTGCTCTAAAAACGTAGTCTGTGACTGATTCTGTGGGTCCTTTCTTTAAACTTGTAAGTTCTATATACAGAGGGATTATCCGTGGCTCTCCAATCAAACAGCAATCGTCACGAAGTAATTTAAGAGAAAGCCTTCCATTGTCAGTTGCATCCCTTATAATCAAGGACCAGCTTCGAGACATTGCACTCCTTTCGATTCATGGCAGTATCTTCGTCATTTAGCACAGCAGTTCTGACGTTATGGCGGTATGTAATCTTTGGATCGTCATTTATCCTAGGAGTATAGTTTTCCCCAACTCATATTTATCCTCATTTCCATCAAAGTATGGTATCCGTGTTCTGGGCGCATAAGCTATTGACATATTGATGGAAGTAGCATACTGCACACTACGGGGCAAGGACGACTTAACAAAATAAGAGCACGTCTTCACCCATCGCTGGTCGGGACACAACTGAACGCCCTGCAAAACTCATATAAACGCAAAGTTTTATTCCACATCTGTAGTACCTTAACCGAGACAGAATCCACAACGCATTTCATTGATGCTACTGCAACATCTTCTACGACCCTCTCGACAAACTGCAAGACCTGGTCAATTACCTTCAGGCCTCTAAAATTTCTACGGTTCAATGCATAATATTATCTTTGTATAAATTAATACAGGTGCAATCATTCCAATTAACTCGTATGTTCTCATGCCTGATAATTGAATTCGAGAAAATCAATAAAAACTCGGCAACAAGCACCTTAAACATTTCTGTAAAAATTGCCAAAGGGCCAAAATGCAGGTTTTAACAGTCCTGCTTGAGTTGGAGTTACAGGTTTATTAAGTATAATAAAATCGAATGCATGTTTTACCTCCAACAGATGGTCAATTCACTTCTCAGGAGAGAGCGAGCTCCCAGACTGCGCTTATCATTTCCAACTCAAATGAACTCATATTGTCAGTCCTCAGTCCTGACCAGAGATCATCCTAGCAGAAGCTCCCAGCTATCTCACTTCTTGAATAACATAGCCATCAATACTTCTTCTGGATAACACCTCTGTAACATCGCTTTACCTTTTTCTTATAGACTCAACATTCCATTTGCAGATACTATTATCTATTATAATGTGATAAGGGAATAATTATCTTACCAGAATAACATCTGACCTGCGTCCTACTGAGAGCGATACCCTCGGAAACGTGGATTACAGTCCTGCTATTGCAACGAATATTATTGGAAACTGTCATAAGAAAAACTTTGAGGTGCAACTTATTTAGCTGAATGCCCTTCCCAATAAAAAATGATATTTACAAAAAGTCAAGACACAGTGTGTGTTGCTCATGATATCACCACTATACAGATTGTATGCTTCAGCTGACAAGTTACATCCTATCACCCCAACAAACATTAGATAATGAAACGGTCAGTTTGTTTTTATGGGGTTAATCAAAGGACAAAATCTAAATTTTACAGGCATCAGATAGATTTTAATGCCAGAAGGCCTGAGCAGGGTATACCAACCCAATCAGAGTAGGTTGCTAGCTAGCCTTGGATTACTTATTGGATATTTGCAGATAACCTCCAACTCTGGAGGCTGTTCCCCAATATAACACTGTGGTACCTATTGATGGGAAGTAGGTGCTCCATATCAAAATGTGTACCAATTGATGGTGACATAGGTGAACCAAACAAGAAAATGCCTTGCCAACACATATTACAGTTTTATTACTTGTTACAAGAAAGTTCTAGTTGTATTACTAAACTTTATGACCATCCATGCAGACATAACTTGTGCATTGTCAAGTGTCAACGTGTAACTGCAAAAGTATACATGATGACTCACATTGGTGAAAACCATAATGCTTCCACCAGTATGAGTCCTCGTGTGCACATTTTGATGCTCCGTTCCATTGCAGGGAAGGACTTCTCAAGGCAGTTCTGCTCCTGTCTTCTAGGTCGTCATTGTTTAGTGCTAATGCCATCAAATAGATGAAATACTTTGTGGGCTTCCAATTATAAATAAAAGCCTCTCTGTCACTGGTATAATAATGAACAGCAGATATGGAATTATACTTGACACCAATATAACACTAATCTTAAGAGCAAAACCTCCCCTTCACTGCTGTTTTTATACAAATAGCTCACTGGGTAATGACTAGAGTAAGGTACAGTATGTAACACCAATACAGAGCTTTAAAATAAATCACCTCTAAATGTCTTGGCTCCTTAAGAAATAAGTGCCTTAGTAGTAAGTCGGTTAGTGGCAATATCAATATGGGTTTAACATGCTGGATACTGCAAGGAGTGCAGGGGGGATTGACTTTAGCTGGGAATTATCCAGGAGGCATTTGCTTAGGCCCCATTTTCTTAGGTGCCAATTATTTGGAGGGGACTGTTATTTGCCAATGAGTGACAGTACCTGAACGGACTATCCAGGTAGGGAAATGCAAGTGATTGAATTTTACAGGTGGCAATTGTCAAGGGGGGCACAGCCATCTAGTTGGGGATTGTCCAGGGGGAAATAGTGCTAGCTACAAATTATGTAGAAACAAGTGGTCTGGGCAGGAATTGTCCTTTTGCATATCAGCTTCGAGAACAATGTTGTAAGCATGGTTTGCATCTGTGATTAAAATGCAAGGGTGTCGTCAATGCCCACCTTAGTGTAAAAAAACCCTTTGACACCACCATGTGAGCCACCCAGGTTGCGAGAGCTGCCAAAGAAAGCCATCCAAAGTATTACAAAACCACATTTGATGTTAGTGTAATAAGACTATATATTACTCTATGTATACATCTAGTTTAGGGTAATCAAAATAAGAAAAAGAAAGAAAATGGTTGTACTTTGAACATACTGTCTAACCTGGGAAGTCATAGTGGCAATTGTTAGAAGGATAAGCTTCAATACCTGTATTTAAAAATGCTGTATAAATACTTACCATCCACGTGCAAAACAACAATCACACATTGTACTATGCTTGAATTTGTACTAGCAAAGGTATATACATGAGGACTCACATTGGTGAAAAGACATAATGCTTTCACCATTGTGAGTCCTCATGTGCACATTCTGAAGACTGCAGGAAAAGACCCCTCAAGGCTACTTTGTTTGTTTCCTCTGCGACAATCTTCTGTGGTGTTCCAATCCAATAAATTGACCTATTGATTTTAGTGGCTTCCTATTCTGAATGAAAGCCTCCTAATCAATGGTACCTCTGGTGATAAACAAGTTACATGCTTGACTCCATTTTGAACCAATTGTATGGTCCAATGCCTTCTCCTTAAGAAATTCCAAATGTGGATGCCATGTCAGTAGGCTTGTTGCATCATCTGAACCAGCTGAGTTGCATTATGTGATAGATACAAAATAAGAAAACACTATTCATCATTATCTATCATCATACTCAATTTTCAACACTTGCTGCACTCTAGCATTTGGGGCATTACAAGATACTGTATTGCCTTGCAGGATTAAACCCCATGAAAATGGAGGTCACCTTCGGAGAACTAGGTTGTACCTCATAAATGGCCACTTTCCATGATAATAGTTGCGTCTCATTAGGTAACTGTACTTAAATGATCTTTACGTGAAGTGAATCAAACATGGGCAGTATTTCATGTAAACTGTATTCACTTAAGAAGACATTGGTGAATCAAAACACACCAGTATCCTCCTCTAGACACATTAAAGTTGAATAGCCTAAATTACAAGTAGTAAAAATAGATGTGTCATTGTATGATGACCATTCAAGAGCAAAACATCACTTGTGCATTGGATAGTGCTGAAATTTGCACTCATACACATACATGAAGACTCACGATGGTGAAGTGGTTTAATGATTTCACCAGTAAAGGTCCTTGTGTACATGTTTTATGCTTCTTCCACATGCAGGGTAAGAGAGTTCATGCTCTTCTCTTGTCTTCCAAGCTATTATTCTGTGATATACTAAATGCAAAGAATCAATTTTTGTTCGTGGTTCGTCAACATGGATACAAGCCCCCTAACTACTGGTCTACTCACAAGCATAGCAGAAAGTTAATGCTCTCAACCAGTAGGGCATCCTGAGCATTGACACTCCCCTAAATAAACAGTAAAATCACAATATCGGCTGACTTAAAAGGAAAAGTATTTAGAGCATACAAAGCATATCTAGTTATATAGACTGGAATGCCACACCCTAAGCACTCCACATGGATGGATTCACACATTGATTCTTTTCCATACCAATAGCGCAACTTACTCCAATTGATCAAGTGAATTGTGTGTTTTATTAAGGTAAAAATAGGTCCAAACTTGATGTCTTCTTCTGTTTATCTCATACAGAGAAAACGTATATGAATAATAAAGACACAATAAATGTAGAATGCACATTGGAAGTGAATGATGTGGAATGTAAAAATGTTGAAACTTACAAATAAAGATTTGAAGACCTACGACTGGCCTAGACAAACTACCTTTATTTGTCTTATGCTACAAATGGGAAATCAATTTTCCTACTAGCATTAAATGTGTTGCCTGCATTTAGTTTAAAAAAAATTATATACTGGTACTTGACACTAAATATCAATACCCTTACATGTTAACATGACTGTTAGGATCATATCATTGCTGGAAGAGTTAGAAAATAAATTTGAACGATTAAAAGAATCAGAAATAATAATACAAAATAGACATAAATTATACAACACCATATACATGCTCTGGTCCTGGACTCGCTACGGCCAAGCAGTCAACTGCACTTGATATAAGCAGCAGACTTAAACATATCAACTCAAACAGAGAGAGCTTTTCAATATTAAACAAGTAATAAAAAGGAGTAGGTACCACTTATCATACAATGCAGGTGAGAGTACCAGCATACACAGGATGGTGTAAACTTTACCCATATCACAACACATTGCAAAACCTCTCGATATATTGTTTCTGTTACCAAGTTGAGACTTGAAATATAAAGTAACTTTGGAAAAGAATCATGGCCACTATAAAACTGCTTTCAGTCACAAAACTAGCAAATAAATAATGAGTGAACTCTATTACTGGGTGCCTATCAGTGGCTGATTATCCTTTCACCTAAATCCCATTTTCAAATATCAGCAGGATAGTCTCACCTATTTCATGTAAATGTTGGGGGCATTTTAGGGGTGGACAAAATCAAGAACTAAAAATATAACTAAAGAAAACAATATTAACCCAAACATTTACTTAAAGGGATATATCATGCTGGAAAATTGATTGTGGCTTCTCAACCATATCATTTGCATATGAAATTTTCCATCCAAGTATGAAAACTATCCTAAATGAGAGGTTGTTATAGCTCAGTAGTCCTCTATCACAGGGGGCTGAGGAAGGATGTAGGCCTCCATCACGAAAAACACAAATGGCATACTGAGCACTGCCTTAACAGAAGTGGTAGCTGGGAAGAAATTGTGTTGAAATTCTTTGTGGAGTAATAAAGGCTATAAGATTATTAAGAATGTAATTAATATGCACAAAATGAAATAAAACAATAAGAAATGAAAGTAAATCAAGCACAATATTAATACATCACTTACTTCACTGCCCAGGTTGTAACTCACACAGTTTTGATGTTTACACTCTGCACACACGATGACTCATATTGGTGAAAACTTATGCTTTCACCATTACAAGTCCTTGTGTCTACACATGGGGACACTTTTTAACAGATCTTTTTCATCACAGCATCTAAATAAAAGCTTCAACTTAAGCTTAATCTAAACACCAACAACTTTAGGTAAGAATGGGATTCCATTTAAGCTCTAGACTAAGTCTTGCTAGTTTTAAAAAAGAATTCTTCATTGCATTGCATCCAGTGGCGGTTTTAGGGGGAGGGCAACAGGGCCATGGCCTGAGGCCCCACTCCTGTAAAGGGCCCCGCACCTCAATTCTAAGAAAAAAGGATGTGTCTGACTGCCCATATTAAGTTGATGGAACTAAGTGAAAACTCGAAACTTTATCCACTGGAAGGAATAAAATGCCTCAGGAACTTCTGTAGTAGGATCATGTCTGAGCTTCCTCGCAATGCATGAGGTTATAGGGCCCCGCGAACTTTTTTGGCCCAGCACCAGCACCCGTCAAAACCGCCACTGATTGCATCCACTACTGAACAATACCAGCTTAGCACGATTCCAACCAAATGACAGGTAACAGGATACTCCATAACTTGAAGATTATGTTGCACAACATCTTAAGTTGCTTCCTTACTCCCTATGTATTATCTGATGTCACACAGAACTAACAAATGTGTTGCTACAAAACAGACATGAGGACTCATATTGGTGAAAAGCTTGAATGCTTTCACCATGACAAGTCCCCATGTGTGTCTTTTAATATGTTTTATAAATTCTTACTCTTTGAGCACATAATGTTCTCATAAGACTCTTCACCTTCTATGAGGTATCTGTCTACTGTTTCTAAAACAGAAAATATCAAAAACATATCTGGCAAACAGCAAAAAACCAACAGAAACCAGTTTTTCAATTGAATCTTTGACCAGAATGAAAGTGAAAACAGGTTATCAAACTTGCTGCATGGTAAATTGCAACAGTTACTTTTCTCAAAAGTGCGAATTTCCCTGAAAATTCAGAGATGGGGGTGGTGAGTGTAATAGTGCATGAGCGACCCCGGTAGAGTAGGATTCAGGCGAATCCCGTGCTTAACATGTGTGTCAAAAAGCATTCCTCTTTCAAGCTCCTTTTCATGCATGAACCACCGCCGGTAGTTCCTTTTCGCACCCCTCCAAATTTCCCAGATTTTTTTTCTCGTGTACTCCAATATACTTTACAGACAAAATAGAACGCAATATAACATTTTAAAGGAAATTCAGGCATTCACTGTCCTCACGGCATAGTTTCATAATAACGTATCATCGTTATAATGTTGCATTACCTGAATACGATATGTTGCAATCGAATAAGATACACAGTAAAAATATTACACTAACCGGACAGTCAGTTTGCATAGTACCCTGTCTATTGTGCGATGGTGCGACCTAATCTAATAGAATCTGATAGTATTTGATAGAATAGCCAGATTCAAATATGATACAGATGGATGTATCCGTTAGTGTCGCGAATATAGGCTCCTGGCGACGGAGATGGTAAATCCAATATGTATTCACGACTGCAATGAAAAGCAGTATGCGAGGGTCATTGACGGCAGAAAGTGGAGGTTTACGATACGAAGATGCAAACTGGCAATCAGCACTCTGAGAATCCGGACATGCAAATCGTGTTGGGGCAATGTGGCAGCGAAGCTGAGAAGAATTTAAATCTTTGCTTGCCCCAAGCAACGGCATACGGTTTTAAACTATCTATCTGACCTGGATCCATGTTGTGTCAGCGATTCACCGAATCTTTGTTTTACCTACTACCGGTATGCGACCACTCCTATATGATGTCTACTTGTATTGCCGTATTGCAAAGATTGCAAGATAATACATCATTATGAAACTATGCTGCAAGAGTAGTGAATGTCTGAATTGCCTGAGAAAGATATTACATCGGGAAATTCAGAGAGGGCGCGATAAGCTATTTATGCCTGTTTTCTTCAACGGTATCAGCACGTAGATACTGTATGCCAGCCAGACCATGTACAGTCAAATGTGGCAGAACTCGTGCAATGTTTAGATACCCTAAAAAGTACTAGTGGCCCCCTCATTTTAAGATACGCCAGCCATATCAATGCACCGCACTTCAACTGAAGCAGTGAAATAGTCTATTAGCATTTCCACCATCACACTACCATCTTTATCCATTTGGCACAAGCACAATGACCATTTCCGCTTCTCTCAATTAAAAACTTCCTTGCTAAGCAATGGGAACATCAATCAATCTTTTGAATACCATTTTCAATCAAAGTAATCTACCTACCTTAAAACCCATAAACTGCAGCTAAAGTCCTAACAGAAGCTTATACACGTCACAGGCGTATCTTTGATTGACTGACAAGAAGATAAGTACACTTCCGTAGTAGAAGGGCCACTTTTCAAAATAACATTAACACTTGTTTACAAATTCTTCACTGCACCAACGCCGTCCTACTTTCCCCATACAATCAAGAAATCAACTAAGTATGATCAGACCTACCAATACCTTCCCTATGATGTCTTTAACGACGTCAATCTCCCGACATTCCCAGACGAAGCCAACACAAGTGCGATGGAGCTCGTGGTAATAGTTATTACATCGCTAGAGAGAGTTGGAACGAGCAACTCTTGGGTAAAGAAACGCTAAATTCGACATATTTCCACCTATTAGGTACGCCACTCTACACTACTTGCAACCTGCATAGTTATTTTAAACCTCTACTTTCTGTTGTAACCCTTGTAAAAATCTCACTTTTACTGACAAAAGAAGAGCTTAACCTGTCAATTCATCAGACCATCAGCACGGCCGTCAATATGATAGTCTCCCCTGTTGGAAACCGTAATGGCATACCTATCGCAAAAAAAGGTCACCGAGACAGATGATGAAACAATACGCTTCTCTCTTCCTCAATCAAATAGTGTATTAACTATGTGTGTTGAAAGAGAAAAAACAGAGACAAGATTTTTGTAGGGCAGGGAGATGTTTATATGGTGAGGAAATGCTATGGATACTAGAGGCCACACAAATTGGCATGTTCAGGGCACACACACACACACACACACACACACACACACACACACACACACGCACACACGCGCGCGCGCACGCACACTCACACACATTTTTACGTCAATTTCTCCTTTTCCAAAAGCTTTTTCACTATTTCGGAAAGGATGAGGAATCACAAATTACCACAGATATAAAACCTGAACCAAAATAATCAAAACCCCCATATTATCTGGGTTATATGGAGTGAGGAGATATTGACAATAATACTACCCTCACGTCGGAAAGCCACTCCTGCCCATACTACTGTTACTGCTTCTGCTCCTGCTAATGCTGTTCTTGCTCCTGCTCTTGCTAGTGCTGCTCTGGCCCATGCTCATGCTCCTGCTAGTACTGCTCTTGCTCTTGCTCCTGCTAGTACTGCTCTTGCTCTTGCTCCTGCTAGTACTGCTCTTGCTCTTGCTCCTGCTATTACTGCTCCTGCTCCTGCCCCTGCTCCAGCTAGTACTGCTCCTGCTAGTACTGCTCTTGCTCTTGCTCCTGCTATTACTGCTCCTGCTCCTGCCCCTGCTCCTGCTAGTACTGCTCCTGCTAGTACTGCTCCTGCTGCTGAACCTGCTAGTACTGCTCCTACCCCTACCCCTGCTACTGCTTTTTCTCCTGCTCTTTCTTCTGCTCTTGCTCTTACTCTTGCTCAGGGTTTTAATACGCAGACTTTGCAACTTAATGATTGGTCACATGGCAGTCCTTTCATGATCAAGGCACATGGAGCATTAAGGTTGGTCTCCAGAATTCCGTAGCGCGGGATGTCGATGTCCACTGAGTAGTGGAGTATTGAAGGCTATTGTGGCGACCAGAGAAGTAGAGTATGGAATCGGCCGAGTTCTACTAGTTCCATTGGTAGAGTGCAAACCGCGAATGCGTTGCGAGGTTGAATCCATTATTGCGACAAGTTTCTACTTGTCTAGATTAAAAGCTGTACTGTCTTTTTGCAATATAAGCACACAGATGACGGGAACTAGACCGGAAACTTCTTCGAGGTTAAAGGCTCCCCTTCCTATTCCAGCATATCTCAACATTAACCCAGTCTAAATGGAGTTAAGGTTAGTTACTTGGTTACACATTCAAGAAACAAAATTCCAAATAAATGCATCATTCTTAGTATGAATACGCTTACTTTATAAGCTGGTCTAGTCTTAACAATAGAGAAAGCCCTCAAATTGACGGCTGAGAAATTGTCGCAAGATTGTTCCTTATATCCCCTCCAACGTTTCATTTATCGCATTCTTTAACATATATCGCACATTTTAACATATATCGCACATTTTAACATTTATCGCATTATTTTAACATTTATCGCATATTTTGACATTGATCGTGTATTTTAACATTTATCGCATTTTTTGGCATTTATCGCATATTTTAACGTATTGCTTCGCTATTTTACAAATATTATTATGGTTTATATCAAATAGTGCAGAGGGGCTGGTCTCCAAAACTGCGTAAAGCTACCTGTCGATATCCTCTTGTGGAGTATTGGGAGCTAATGTAGGGACTAGAGAAATAGAAGATGTTGTCATCGGGGTTGGTAGAGTGCACCTGGCGAATGAGTAGATCACTGGTTCGAATCCCGTTAGTTGCATACTTTCCTATATCTCAAGTATCTATCAAACTAAACATTGTTATGAACGAAGGCCCTATTAAACAGAAGCCATATTAATTGTACTTTGGCAACACATACAAAAGTTACAAAAATGATATCAAACTAAAATTTGTATACGTCTTAAAGGTAATAGTTTGGGTTAATTTTTGGCATTTTTGCTAGAATTGTTGCTACCTTTATGAAAAAAGGCGGGTTTGTTGCTTTAGTCTTACTTTTTCCACTACTAGATCCTTTCAACCTCTGGTATCATACGAATATCCACGTGTTTTCGTCTCGTGTTAAAATAACTACCAAAATATCCGCTAGCGTAGATAGCGAAACATGCAAAATTCTAAACATGCCATTTTTTCTGGTGTGTAGCTGTTCTCAGTCTAACCTTTCTAATCTATAATCGGTAGAAAGCGTTTACATTTCTGTAGATACGTTTGCGGGATCTTGTCTTCTATCTCAGCTTCCTACTCCATCATCATGAAACGCTTCCTCGTAGTAGTCTAGCACAGGAAGTACCATAGCTATGTACAAATGAGTATCTGCTTTTAAGTTTAGCAATGATTTCAGTTTCACTTTCAGATTTCTATATCTAATTTTGCACTTTTTTTACTATATAAGTTCTGCATACGGCAGCTCTTTCATGAAGGCCATTTCCTTCACTTGCATGCTAAGATTCACATGGTAACATACATCAAGTTTTCACACGTGAAAAAAACTTCGACCACATACAGAAAATCTTTTCGAGGTATCATTAGACGGTGCGACACTTAAATATATGATCTAATCCTTCTGCACAACCCGACTACTTTAGATACTCTGTCCCAAACTTACTCTATGCGTTTGCCAAACAAGAGGATGCTGTCTAAAACCTCACCTAAATATTTGAAGGTACCTGTATTCCTAAGTAGTCGACCATTCAAGCGTTGATTGATCGTATAGCTACCCTGATGTTGTAGACGCTGGCAAGTTTTAACAAGCATATCGTAAGTCGTGTTCATGATTAAATAGAGTTTCTTTTCCTGAAGGTAATGGGATCAATTAAAAAGTTCTAGATTTAGTAGATAATACTCCAAGTACATTAAGAGATCAAAAACTTAATGCAAGGTCTTAGGCCATTTACATATAGAATAAACAGTACCGGGCCCAGAATGCTTTGCTTTGATAAACAATTTAGTACAATCATAGGAATCGATTCCTGATCCCCTATACTAAAAACTTGCGATTTAATTTATACGTAGCTTTGAAACGAATAAAGATTAGTTCCGCTTAAACCATATTTCTGCATTTTAGATATTAGAGCATAGCGAGGAACAGTGTTTAATTCATTTTGTGAATACTTAAATAAATCACCTGTAAGCATACCTTTATCAACGCTTCCGCGTGTCATGTCCGTGAAATAAACAACCTCCTTCCGGGTTAAATGATGCTACTTAAAACAGGACTGTAAATAATTTAAAAGAATATTGCCAGCTAACGCTATTGTAAAAAAAGCGTACGGAAGAATGGAAATGTTTTGAGCATTTCTTATAGCCTCCGTACACCGTTTTTATAGGCATTCGTTTTATAAGAATCATGAGGCTCAAATTCGAATGAATTTGATAACTTGATTAAAGAAAACACAAAAATGTGAGAAAAGACTAAATAAAAGAATCGTGAAATTGAACACTGAAAACATGCTAAATATCCTGACGCTTGTCGACTCAGTTGTTGCCATTGATGGTAGATATTTGTTACGTAACTGAAAACATATATGATTTTAAACTTTTAAGCGATAATTCTTCTGCTGCTCTGCTCTATAAAACACAATTCCTTTACGAGAGAATCATTAAGAATTATAAGGCTTGGGCCCATTTATGTAATCCTTATTTTAAAAAACAGGTGTAATCAACTGAGTCAGACTGTAATCCATCATTACCTTTCCATTTCTTAGGTCTCTATGGAAGAAGGTTTCTTCCGCATCGCTATAGAAACTTCCTGTAATTACGATTTCCTGTTCTCTGCACAAGCAGAGTCCAAAATCTGTCAAAAAGGAACCGTAAGAAACATCTTGCGAAGGGGAATGGTAGATGGTGCCAAGCAGAATGACTTTGCCTGTGGTAACGATCTCTAATATGCTTTCAACGGAAAATTAGCCTTACATGCGTATATGCTATCCCCCTTCATGGTCATTTTAAAGATCACTTCTATAAATCCTATATCTAGGTATAGAAAACTTTGCTATCAGGGAGATCACTACCAGACTAACTTGCGGTGAAAGCAAGAATGTGCAAGTTTGGATACCAAGTAACGAGAATCTTAACTTTTTTCCTTGGATATTCGATGTCTGATGTAAGTTGTGATATGATACATCCTCTACGCTTACTTTTCGTTGATCGCACTCTGCATGCCTGTAAAATTAGAGGCAAGAGTATCAACAAGCTTCGCTTCTTGCATCGTAAGTAAAACTTTATTTGGTCTCCATAGTGTTGATAGAATAATGGAAACTTTCACTAGGGAAGAGAGGGGTTTAAAAATCTCAAGTTTTAAGAGATACTAAAGAAAAGTGAAACTGCCAACGCTGGGATTCGACCCGGGGACACACGCAATCGTAGCGTGCTGCTCTACCAACTGAGCCGTATGATTCGGTGATAACATAGTTCAATATTCTTTAGGCATCACAGTAGCTACTAATACTCAAGCGATAGCAATCAACATCCATATGTTGTAGAGGAACACCACTAGATTACTTGGGTCCAGGGTTCGAATCCCGGCAGTGACAATTTAAGACAGGTGCTGCGTTGGTGGATCTCTCCACAGAGTATCCACTGAGTGGAGAGAAGAACTCTTCTACAAATTAGCTGTGATTATTAGAGACCAATCTATTCTAAATTTGATATCAGCCATGAAGGGCAAACGAGACGTCCTTGTTTGCTCAAATGGCAGAGGTCATTTGTACCTAATTAATGAGCTGCCGCAGGCGACCAGTCTTGTCCCCGACCTAAGTACCTCAATGAAGCTCGTGATACATCCTTTACCTACCGTACACAAATAGATAATACCGGACCAAAACTAAAATTAAACGTAATTTTAATGATCAATGAACACACAGGGACTGGATAGGAAGTAAGACAGAACATCTCTAGCATTTCGCGCTCTCCATGTGCTACAGCACGTCAGTATATACAGCAGCAGTATGAGCTAGGGGTGTCCATACATTCAAAATACATGGTCATTAAAATGGCACAACAATCTACATGGGGATTAGTGTTGAAAGTTAATGTCAAATAGCAGCTACGCAGAAAATACACGTGACGCGTGTTTGCAGCTGAAGGAACCACAGACAAGTATGAATGTACCATTAACAAAACTATATGGCAATGCTAACTTGAATAACTATCTCACAACACGACGGACTTGAATAGAACACGACTTAAATTGAAGAAAACGGTTTTATGTAGTTTATCAACAGTGAACGTATTCAAGAATATAACGCAAGATGACCACAGGGGTTCAATATTGCAACATGGGATTTGCAGTTCTACAATAAGCACCGTTCACCATCTGCAGTAGATGTGACCAGTCTCCAAGATGCGCACCATTTACTGTCCTCACGTTCCCTACCTTGTGAAATACACTACATTGTTAGATTTTAAAAATGCCTACATGCAAAGGATCGAGGATATAGGAGTGAAGGTGGGATGACCAAAAACGTACTACCATTCCAATTTTATACTCACTCCAGAAAATTCAATATCAGCGTGGAAAAGAGCAACAGGATTCCAAGACAAGTACCGCATTACCTTGGTTGTTTTTTAGCTTTGCATCATTTGTCATTTGCTATTGTCATTCAGACATGATAGAAATTCTATGGTTACAGTCATTCCTTCGACGTCGATTTTCTGTTGCCAAGTTTAAACAGCTCATACCTCTATTTCATAACACATGAAAGGTATATTCTTTAACTAATACGGTCCTTGAAACGAAACCTAGCGGACATTTCAGGATAGTTATAGATCAAATCCTGATCTACAAAGTTTCTCATTAGAAAAATTTAAATTTAGTAAGATAGCAAATCTTTCTGTGACAAACTGTTAACTGATTCATGAGAATAGACAGAAGAACACACCATTTGCCTTGCTCTCCAGTCTCATCTCCTACCTTTCATTTGCATTTGCAAAATAGAAATCAGAGCATAAATTTGTTGTAGAATCGATTTTTTCTGAATCATTCATTTGTAGCAAAGGTTCATAATCTGCATACTACCATCTATTAGTTTCTTCTTAGCTCCAATTGCAAAGCTAGATACACCATAATTGTAATGGTATTGATATCACAGATCAGTGACTGAATACTTGTGAATTAAGTAACTCACTATTGCAAAATATCCTAACTCAATACCTTGAAGTGCAACAATGCCTTGTATTGAGCGAAGATTTAAAAAGAAAATAAAGAAATATGATAAATTTAAAATAAATAAAAAGAGAAAATAAACAAGAATTAAAAGAAAAAAGAAAATAAATAAAGAATCCACCTTAAAACGAACCACCGTAATCCAACAAATCCAAAGAAGAGCCATATTGTGACGTCACTTAGTCTACTTATTTGACGTCACAAGATGAATATACTAAAGCCAAAGCTGGGGTCAAAGGATACTTCGCGTAGGCAGCTCGTTGCAAATGCACGTGTGTTGCTATATTAACGCTTTCCGCGAATAATGTTGAAAAATGAAAAGAAAAGGAGATATCCTAGGAGAGGAAGGCTGATGATACCTACAGGAATGCTGATGGAAGTAAGGAAGATTGGCAATCATCATTATATCGGTTTCATAGATTATTCATGATGTTTAACAACAAGGGTAGAAATAAATCGGATGAGCCATAAGAAACGCCTTTTAATGACGTTTCTAATGACTGGTTAGTTTCAGTTCTTGAACATTGTACATCGTTGAATGAAATGTAGGCAGAAAAATATGTAAAGAAGTTGTGAGGGAAACACGGAAGGCTTCAGCATTGGATTTGAAAAGATGTCCACATTTGTAGTTATGACTATGGCAGGCGATGATCTGTATCTTTATTCGCGTTTTTATTTGCATCTGGTGTAATTCATTGAGGGAGAGAAGGCAAAAGAGTTAATGAACTGACAGGAAAGACATGGATTGATATCAATTTGCTTGGAAATCAAACAGCAGTCATTATCCAGCTGTAGTTTGCTACTGTGCAAATAGCACAATGCGTCCACATTCAACGATGATTTGTTTAAAGATTTACAATAATAGTCAAGAGAAAAGACGAAATATATCCTATAATGCCGTGCTTCCAGCATTCACCATGCTAAAATACAATGGCAATGACACTGATGTCACTAAATAATGTTTTATGTAATGGGAAAATTTCCGTAATTAGGCGTAAAGATTCATGCTGGTAAGATCAATGGGAAAATGAATGTGTCAGTTTTCTAACACGCAATCAGACATAAAAAGGAGAAATCCTCCTTGACAAGCCATCTTAGTCTACAAGTCAGGGTAGCAAAAAGAGATTATGGAGGGAGACAGAAAATCCACAAAGAAAGAAATTTGTCAGGTAACCAGGGAAGAGAGCAATAAATTCGCATTTGGTTTGTACATTGCATGATACAGCAATCAAAGGTAAGATGAATTGATTTAATTCTGACTTTACTTCCCCATCGCAAAGTTCTTATAAAGTATTTTGTTACTTAAAGAGTACAACATGAAAGTCGGGTATACTACTTAGTTTTCCCTTCTCTGCTTTGGCCAGTCATTTTAATTTGAAGAAACGGGTAAAAAAGCTATTGAAAGCCGACTCGTTTTTGCAAATATTAAAGTTACTGGGAATATCATAGATCAGTTCTGCTAACTCTGTCAATGTCACTCTTCATATGTTACATTAAACGAGTAGACTGCAGATGAAAATTTCTTCTCTATAGTCATAACTAAGTATTAGGAAAAGAGCCAATACAAACACTTGACAAAAACTTAAATAGGGTCTATGGTTTTAAGTTGTAATTGAGTTATTTTAGGAAAATGTTTTAATTTGGCAGATTATTCCTGTTATCGGTCAATAGCATCTAGGTCAGCACCTTTGCAGGGTTTTTCCACCAGTATTTTTGTTGGTGCTTCTTGTACAGAGATGGAATACCGTTTTATCAGAACTCTAAGGGAACAGTCAAATCACGTTGTTATTAACATGATGTTTTATCTTGCGTGATATAGGTATCACGGGGCATTAAGGACTCCTTAAAGTGAAGAAACATGGTACTTACTTCTCATCATTGCTAGAGAAGCAGTCTTCCATCCTCTCGTCATCATTATCTTTATAGATTTGTCACATCTTATCAGGGGTCCAAAATATTCTTCCTTTTTCATAATGGTTCCTTCCAGGGATCCCTCTCTTTTACTGTTTGAAACGCCTTTGTCATCATCACGTGAACAATGAGGACGATTTTGAGCAATCTTATGTACACAAACATTTCAAAGGGATTTTTTGCAAATACGTTTCAGGTTTTCCCTTAACAA
>JAAAKL020004147.1:0-21558 GCA_010016065.2 Carybdea cf. marsupialis auct. non (Linnaeus, 1758) | reverse complement strand
AGTAGTAGTAGTAGTAGTAGAAGTAGTAGTAGTAGAAGTAGTAGTAGTAGTAGTAGTAGTAGTAGTAGTAGTAGTAGCAGTAGTAATAGTAGTAGAAGTAGAAGAAGCAGCAGCAGCAGCAGCAGTCGTAATCGTAGTAGTAATAGTAGTAGTAGTAGAAGAAGCAGCAGCAGCAGTAGTCGTAGTCGTAGTAGTAGTAGTAGTAGTAGTAGTAGTAATAGTAGTAGAAGTAGAAGAAGCAGCAGCAGCAGCAGCAGTCGTGGTAGTAGTAGAAGAAGCAGCAGCAGCAGCAGCAGCAGCAGTCGTAGTCGTCGTCGTCGTCGTCGTAGTAGTAGTAGTAGTAGTAGAAATAGCAGTAGTAGTGTTGTTGGTGGTAGTAACAGCAGTAGAAGTGTTATAAACGACAACTTTAAGGTAACAAAGCCTTACAATGAAAGGCAGAATATGCGAGATGGATCCAGCGAGTGCCTGAACACAGGTATTGTCGGTCGTTTGACTGTGATCCGTTGGTGCGTCAGTTCAAAACCGCAAATTCTCCTGTCAGCCATGTTAGTTATGTGTAGATGCATCTCGACGAATTTGAGTCTGTTTTGAAACAAATACTTTATTCAGGATAATAATTTGGGGACTCATTTGTGAAAAATGTTTCACTTTGATTACTTTTGTTTTGCATGAACAACTTTTGGATGTGGATGTTTTGAAATGAGAGCCCATACCGATGTTATGAGAGGCCGTTATATTCACGACACATCAATTGTTAGAATGAAAGGAACAACATTGTGGAAATCGATCATTTATTTCCATATATAACTTGCAATTGGTAAATAAACAACAAAATATGCGTTTTAAAGTAACGTGAAAGGCAAACCTGGTGATCTTCCAAACAAACGCCGCAAAGAGCATGTTTTCAATCATAAAAGATACCAAAGAAACCTTTCGTTTTTAAAAGCTTTCTGTACGCCTTCTATGTTTGCTAATCATTATTAGTAGATTCTTGGGTACGATGCTGTACAATTTCCATCTCCAATTATTTCAATGGAGGCAAAAAGAAATTTAAAACTAAAAGGTCTTCAACTATAGTATCAAATTAAGAACTGTTCCTTTAAGACATATACAATCTTCTTACTAATGTGAAATATACAATCAAGAAGAGGGCATTTTTTACCTTTATCCATACTAACCTCCTTATATCTAATCTAACACTGTAGTAAGTAATTTCATACTGCAAATATTCTTGCAGAATCATGGTCAAGAACAGCGGGGTCAGTATGGGGTGATGAGCACGTGCCCTCATTTCGACCAAATTCTGTTTAGCACATTTTTTTCTGCCTTGTATCATTCCTGCTTAATGTACCACAAGTGCTGCAGATGCTTAATAGGTTGCATTTAACAAGTCAGATATATACATCTTCAGATAACATTACCAGCAACTGCTTTACCAAAACAAGGGCACTTATTTTCAACATGATTCATGCCAGATCGTACGGTTGCCTTGGTTAACAATATACAAAAAAGCATCCCATCAATGTTTAACTCTTGATCTCTTATTTTTCGCATGATTAGTGAATAAATAGACACAAGATATGTGTTGAATTTCGGGGATTTAGAATTGTTCCAATGCGGTGAAGAGATCTTGCATGTAAACTAAAACTTGCATTCGAGAATGTTATTTCAATCAACAGTGATGACAAATAATGACGAGTAATAAATAATGAAAGAATACGAGGTGTCAAGGATGATTGGTTTCTTGTTTTGCGTTCATTGTTCTCTAGACATCAGCTCCTTGTACACTATAAGAGTATACCGACAAATTGTAAATTCATTATTGATTATATAGTATGTGCCTATATTTATGTAGGTTAGTGGTTACGCTACAGGAAGGTTTTAATGTAGATTGTGCCTTTCATTTGGTTTAAAGACAGGTACTTAAGGAACCCAGAATGCCAATTTCAAGAGAAAGCGTCGTAATCGACACCATTGCAGAACTTTAAAATTATTCATGGAAAAAGGAAGGATTGAGATTCTTTATACTGTCTTTTACCTTCTCATAATCCATGTGGACATCTGATTTTCGTAACAGCCTTCTTGCCAGTAGCTTTCCTGCCATGATGGCGACTGGTGTTAGCTCGGGCCGATTCTGTAAAGACCACGTCAAAAGAAGTCATCAATGGCGCTTTCTCGCATATACCGCATCTCGCACTTGGAACCCCTATCATACCAAATAACTACTGACACGTTTCAACTTTTTCCTTGTCAAATGTCCCCGCTACTACACCCCATTCACAGAAGAAGTTACACTTTTCCTCATTCCTCGTAATGGTTCTATGTAAATAATCACCAACGTTTGCTCATTTACCCTGTGAAGAGATGAATTCCTTATCCTAGACACACAAAGAATATGTAAAGCAATATACAGCTTTGGAGAAAATACTTTCAGTTCCAAGTACGACGACCCCCAAACTACCATTCTACATCGAGTCATCAGTTACTCGTTATTAAGCCCCCAAATTAAAATGCTATTTTAAAACAAAATACCTCCAACATCATGTTATTACTGCTAAATATTATCTGAATAACCTAACTTCTAAAAAGACGGGGTAAATTGAGGGTGTCCTCATAGTGTTACTCCTAAAAAGACACTTTCAAATTGTGGGAAAGAACAGGAGAGGTTGCCGCCTAACGGGATCTAACGGGATTTATATTACAGTTTTCATAATGTCCGATTTACGTGGATGTGACTAGAGGGCGTGCACACCTAGACATCCTAAAGTGCTTGATTGGAGATTTTTTCTTGCATACTAGTCCCAAAACAAGACAACTCTGTCCAAGGTTAACTCTGGGCTTTGATTTAAATTAGTATGATGAAATAGAAAGTTATCTTACATGCAGAACGTCCCCAATAGCATATATATTTGGAACGGAAGATCGCTCTGTCTTATCACTGCTCACTATATAACCATCTTTGATCTCCACTCCAATAGCTTCCAAATTCAGGTATTTTGTCACTGGGTCTCTGCCTGCGAGAAAAAGAGTGCTTATATTTATTGAACAACTACCTCCATAATAACAATGGAATTTCTTGTCTTTAACCACCGGCAAAGTTAACTCAGTAAAAACTCCCTGGGTTTTAATGTACTGTGAAAACAGTCGTAGCCTTAGTCCCAACAATTGACGTAAGCGGCTACTATTTCATTTCTGGCACTTCTACATAACCAGCCGCTCAAAGCTGATACAGCTAAACTCCATAATGACCTGTCATGCTATTTGTTAAATCATGGTAGCTGATGCTACCTGAAGTACATCCAACATATTATTGGTTACTCAGTCACTATGATTCCCATTCGCAAAATAGAGGAGATGGCACAGAATAGAAAGGCTTGGAGACATTTTGCAGTCGCCTGGGCCTAAGCAGCCGAAAGTTGATAATAATAATGGTAGCAAATCGACAATTCCACACCAAACACCTTTGATCTTTGGTTTCCTGGTTTTCAGAATCTACAGTAAAATATCATGAAACCCACACATCAATCACTACGAGATCGTTGCAAATACACACGTTAGTGATCGAGTGACGTAGTTGTATATTATTTGTTTGCGCCTGCGCAGATAATATGTTGCTTGTGTTGATAAAGGGAACCTAGAGATACAAGGATCTCAGATTACATATTATACAACATTAAAGGTAAATGTTTCGACCCTGCTTCGATTTTGTTCTCGGACCATAATTTCTACTTGACACAGTCAGTGATTCCACCCTGTACCCTGTACAATCTTGATTGCTGGTAGGGCTGGTATTGAAACAAATTTAAGAAACCCTTAGAGAATAGTTCTTACTGTATATGTTATCTATATGTTAGTTGATTGAAGTGGCATACAGTCCTCTACATGACATGATGTATGGATCAGATAAAGGTTTCTCATGTTGTATCAGCTGAGCTTGTTCCCAGTCCGTATCATATAAACGACATCGACATCTTTTTCACTGTTGTAATAAGATAGAAAGAAGCAAAAGGGTCCTCTCTTAGCCCTTACTCTTCGTCTTGCAGATATGAAAACTGTTCACTATACTCGACAGCTACGTTCAAGATGTTAATGCTTCTATTGACGACATCTAATTTCATTTAAATCAGCAGTTTTGAGATATGCAGCTATAGCAAAAATGCAGAATAGTAGTCAGGTCATAAAGAATTTTATCATGACCACACAAAGGCCGTCCTTCTCAGAGCAGTCCCTCATATAGGCTTCTTTACTGGTCTGCATTCATTCTTGTCCGTATCATTTTCTCCACTTTTGCCACCATAATTATTATTCATCTGATTACCACACGATGTACATAATCCTATTTAACAAGAAACACAACAGGGCATAAATGGCCATTACCCCCTCCACTTTTATTATTTGAAATGGACAGATACTGGCTAACAAATGTTGGACGCAATCAAGCATTGAGTTTTGAAACTTCTTAGTCTTCTTCCTTCCTCTCTCTTTGCATGGAGTCGTTCACCACTCTCTTGTTCACGACGCCTATGTGTGTTTTGTGCACCTCTTCATTCACAACTTTATCGAAGCTATCTAAATGTCCAGCCACCAGAGTCACATATTCAATACATGCACTGCAAGTGGGATGAGCCTTGCATGGTTTGCTTGCATCAGGTTTTTGTTACAAAGAATTTTCTTCACAAGCTCTTCACACTCTTTCAAACCTCTTTTGAAACTCTTCCCAGTACCGCATGAACTTATCACTATATATTTTTCACTTTATTTAGCCTGATTTCTTGTCTAATGTTTAGTATTTTGAACACCAGTCTACGCATCATTCTTTGATCCGGAAATGCGCTCAGCTTGGTACAGCCGTTTTGGATTCTCTTATGCTAGCTTAAATTATACGGGTTAGTCTATTTAATTAAAAAACCCTTAATCATCTCCTATCAATGTCAACTCGTACTGTAATCTCAAAACTCGCCCTGGTGCAAAAACTGTTCTAGTGTAGGTGGCAACAAGACAACCGAACATGTCTCGTGCAGTAAGCTGTGATGTTAGATTTAAGAAAAATACCCCAACGTAGGCATTATGCAACTCCAGCATATGAAATGCAAGTGGAAGCAGCACAAAATACTTTCATATAACTGGATATAGTGTAATGGATGCATGTTATGCGTTGACATTTTCAGTACTTAGTTATGCAGGTTGGCTTACCTGTGGCAAGAAGCACTGTGTCGTAACTGCTTTCATTTACAACTCCTGTTTCCAAATTTTCGGATGCAACCAATAATTTGCCATCTTGCATACGTTCTATCTTTAAGGGTATTGTTTTTTCGAAGAAATTTGTTCCAAGTGTTTTCATATGATCTTTTATCAGATTAGCCATTTGCTTAAAATTAAAAAAAAGGATAAAAGCTTATCGATAAAAGTGTCTAATCGATTTTTCAGCAGTCAAAAATGGATGGCGATGATGTTAACGACGATGAAGAAGATAATAATGATGATTGCAACGCCATTGCAAATAATAAGGATGATGACAATTAAGGTGATGATGGCAATAATAACGATGATGATGATGGCAAAGGTGACGATAATGATGGTAATAATGATGATGATTGTTACGCTGACAGAGACGATAAAAACGAAGGAATAATAAGGATTGCGATTTTTGAAAGGAAGATGGATGCTGACTGTTTATATTATAATGTAATATTTCAACAGTAACATAAATGGAGAATATACTTATATTTAAAGGGAAACTCTGAAACTCTGAAACTGCCATTGATAAGGAAAACTCGGCCGTGGCGAAAATCAACAATTCAAAACTTTATTACAATGGACGATACAACTCAAGTAAATGAAATTATAAGTGTTATTGTCACTGATATTTATGAAGTTGTCTAGGTATTTGTTATGGATAACTCCAAACAAGTAGGCATACAGGAGTTATTGGTAGCCTGCAGCGCTAAACAGCATGTTGAGGGGACGATATTATTGTTTAGTAGAGCCATGATTAGATTGAATCGACTTGCTTTTGAGCTGGTATTGTGGTACAATCATCACGGGAGCGGTAAAAAGGCACGATAACAAAGTCGTGTGATGATCAGTTTCACTAAGCACAATGGTATAGCCAGTTTTGAGACTTGTGATGTTTCGATTGCATGCACAAGATAACTATTGTTCTTGACACTCCGATCACTTTGCATCGCGCGGAATGCACTCATCTAGGAACCTTTCCAAACCGCTCTCAGCCTTATTTAGAAACCTCTTTAAGCTGCCTTTTATTTCCTTTCTGTTCCAGTACGTGTAGATATAAGTACCATTAAGAAAAAGCAAAAAAAAAACACAGAATATTTCTGATCTTGTCATCCTTGTTTAAGATTTTTGAATCATTTGCTTCTCGCTACCTCTTTCCTTCCGCTACTACGTGGAGATTGCACGAAAGGCAGCTGGGAAAAGCGTAGGGACGGAAGATCGAGGTAGCGGCTACTTTTTCCGCCTGGTGGAGATCCGGATTAATACACATTTTGTCTACAATAAATGCCTAGATAAGCGCGGGAACTATGGTTGGACCAGATATTATTCAAAGTTGCCAAAATGAATTATCCTTCCATCTAATGCTTTTAATTCTTTCAGAGAAAACTAACAAAATCTTTTGTGGTGCCTTTCTACTAGACACCAGTCGCATCATCTCACCTGGTCAAAGCCTCTGAGGCACAGCGAACGAACCATGACAGAAGTGTCGAAACCTAGGCCCGTTAAAAATCCAGCACATTCTAAAGAAACATCTTAGTAATTATTAAGGATGCAATATGAATTCTGGAGCCATATAGAAGAAGTAAATGGCATCAAATGTACGGTTTCTTTGACTGACAGCATAGAGCGTCCGAAAATGTACCATGGAAGATCAGAATCGATTTATCAAAAATTGATAACGAACAAGAAAGTCATGATCGTTATAAAAAATTTGTAAAGAAGAGGGCTAAAGCAGAATCACCGTATTGATTCGATAAATCGCCCACCTAGAATAAGCGCACATCTAGAAAAAGCGCCCGTTCTGGAGGCAGAAATAGTAAGTGTCAATTCATGAATGGAGGTACATCCCAATTTTACGCACTTGCTGACTAGCATGCGAACTTTAAATAGATTTTTCTGTCTCCATAGTATTTACAATGTTTTGCTTGATAACATTTTCCTTTTTTTTAGTACCATCTATCTTTCATCCGAATTACTCACTTATAAAATTTCAAAAACTCCAATTTCAAATCTGGTCTCATTTACAAGGCTCAAAGTAAAAACTCACAAAGCCCGGTTTATTGAATAAATACGGTACATGGTAGCTACGAAAATGGGAGGCACATTGAACGAATGTTTACATTTCGTATCAAAAAAGGTAATAGAAAGCAAAGAGAAACACAATTATGACGAACCTCACATTCAAACTTTTCAAGCGTCTTTCGTAGGATTGTCATATTGTAGTGTATTTTGAGAAAGTGAGTTGGCGCGAGAAGGAGTCTTTTTCTTAGAGCTTTTTACACATTTATGTGTTCACCAGATCAGACATTTCTAACTTGGCGACGGTAACAAAGTTAACAGAAGTAAAGTTTCTTTTTCAAAGGAGTGGGTGTTCGAATCCCTAAAAATTCGCACACACACTAAATATGATTACGACAATAATGCTTGTTAAAATTTTCAGGTTTATATCAAAGAGAGAAAGTTGATCACACGTCCGGCTGGGGTACAGATCAGTTTACTTTCTTTGTCTTTGTTTTGAATAACATTAGGGGGGCCACAGATACAGGAGAAAACGCAAACTAAATATGCCTTGCACCTCACGCAATGAAATGTCAACTGATGTAGAAGATTAAATCAAAACCCGATATTAAACCCATGGCATTTTACCTGTTTTGACCCAATAACGCTTGAAAACCTTAAACCATGCCTACCGACTTTTATCATTTCTCATTCTCCTTTTCGACTTGAAAGAAAAGGATCTGGATCTGGATCTGGTAAGACATCTTTCTTACGACGATCCTACGTGAATGAGAGATGACGTAACTTCTTTCGTGGCTTCAGCTGACAAAAGAAGTCATTGATATACGAAAAATATATCTGAAAAGGATACAACTGGCTCCGATGACCAAACTGTAAGGGTAATATTGATTGAATATTGATTATTGATTGAATAGTGATTAGCAAATATATCAAATTAGCTAAGGCCATTCATCAGCGATGGGTCAGTCTCACTTAGCAAAATTTCTAAAGGGATTGAGGGTGTGCATACCAAATTTTCAACCCTTGCATAATTATCCCATGGAGTTCGGGCCAACCACGGAGATGTCCGGCCGGTGACCAACTTCGCGCGGCGAATCTTTCGTCGTCAGAATTCTATGCGTCAAAGGAGGTCACCGCCTGAATTTCGTGAAGATCCGTCAAGAAATGGAGGAGTAAAAGCTGAACATACAAATATATACACAAACACACCTACATACATACACACATACATACATACGCACATACATACATACATACATACATACATACATACATACATATATACATACATACATACATACATACATACATACGCTCCCTAGCTTATGTTAGGTTGAGCACTCTCCGCTTGGGACTGGACCATTGCTTTTGCTTTATGCTTTTCTCACTGTGCCTGCGCAGTTTGAGCACTCTGGCAAGGTACCATATGAATTCTTTGAATTGCTTTGGAGCAGCGTTGCTAGCTACATAGCTAGAATCCAATCTCAACGCTCTGGTCTTTACTGATGAGCCCACAAAGGGTGAAACAGTTCGGTGTGCAGATTGAGTACATACAAGTATACATACACTGCTACTGTAATAGGAAAACAATTTTCTCCCCGGAAATCACTAATCAGATCTCTATCTGCAATTGCAGATTTACGTATTGCTTCTTTTCCGTTAAACTAAACTAAAGTAAACTATCGGTCAATCCTTGCGATATCAGTTTTATCTATTTTATAACCTTTCTCGGACTGTGCATGTTATTTATCTATTCCTACACCATGGTTCACTCTGATCTTAAAATGCTCAATTTCGGTAAAAATATTTCCTTGCTATACTAGACCTTTGTAATACTCATGTAATTTCTCAGAATAAAATTAGTTATTTTATATTCCCAACGATCAATTCACCCCGATATGTAATATATACATCACGTATTTCCTCTCGTATTAAATCTCGAATCCACTGTTCCTTTCAATACTGAATATAGCAGTTATGTGTTTCATTTTCTATGCTAACCTTAAGTATCTCATATCTTCCGTTGATACTAAAGGTAACTATTACCTATTTCCCCTTGATACTGACTTACATATCACCGCTATACCCAGATAACAAAATTTAGTACCCATTAAATTCTGTTGATACTAAGCGTATGAATCACGCATTTCTTCAGATACACAAACGCAAAAATGTTATAGATCTTCTTGTTATAAAATGTCACCATGTACTATAACACATAAACAACAAGCTACCCTACTTTTAAACTAAAGTGAATCACTAAATTAATTAAATTAATCTAAATTAAAGAACCATTTCTTTACTTTGATAACAAAATTTAACATCGCCTTTTTTCGTTTGACTATACTATAAATATATTCTTCTTGATATAAAATGTCACCATGTACTATAACACATAAACAACAAGCTACCTTACTTATAAAGTAAAGTAAATCACCTAATTCCTTTTCATACTAAATTAAAGAACCATTCCTTTACTTCGCCTTTTTTAGTTTGATAATACTATTGATACAAAAGAAAAAGATCTATCTCCTTTGGATAGTCAACACAAGAAATATTCATTTCCTTTCGAAACTACAGAAAAATAGCACTTCTTTCCTTTTAATATATAATTTGACTATCACAACTTTTCTTTTGATATTAAATGTAAGAATCCAAAACTTTTTAATGAAGCTAAACTAAGGTATTACTCACTACCTTTACTACTGAATATGTGTCACTCATTTCCTTTCGACACTACCTTTCATCACCACATTAGTTTTACATATTTTACCAATATTTGTTGTGTCATCTCATTGTAAAGTTTCCACATTACTTACTTTAATATTATCAATTACATATAATACTAAAGACTTCCTCAAATGTTTCTACAAATCTGGTCTGGAATGCAAGAAATCTCTACTAACGTTTTGCCAGGAGGTTTACTCATCCAGAAAATATCGTCACTTGATATACAGTGCTCTTGTGCACCTGGGATCTGGTAAAGAAAGTATTCCAAAAAGATCCAGATAAAAAACTGATCGATTGTATCCCTGGTTTTCACAGGCATACGTATAGGTAAAGGAATAGTTTGGTGTGGTTATAGAAATTTACTGAATGGCATAATTTAACATAAGTAAATGAAAGTATCTTCAACACACACGTTAAACAAATTTTGTTTATAAAAGCAGGAATAAAACTACTATCATCTGCGATAAGAAAATGTTTTAGCATTACATATTAGCTAATGAAGATGTTCCGAAAGCTTCTTAGGCCCTCAGTAAAACTCCACATCGTTACGCTCAGTCCTTCCCTTCTCTCATTTTATCTGTTCTTAGCTAAAGAAAGTAAAAAAAACTAGCTACGCAAATCCAATGCTGTTTTCATTTAACATGAAAGCCCTTATAAAAAATTTTCAAAATTTGTCCTTTCCTAACCTTTCAACTTGTTTATATCTAGACGTTCCAAAATCTCCCCGACTCGATTTTGAATTGGTAAATACAATTCTTATGCTAACTTAGTTCAATTTGTAATCTAGCTGGTGTTTTACTACCATCCGGTAACGAGTAATACAATGTTGACTTTATTCAGGGAAATTCACTAAAAACGTCGTCCGCTATTATAGTGATAAACGTGCCAACTAAGTGAAATGTACATGGACATATCCCTACTCCCATCTACCAGAAAAAGAAAAGGATGAAAAAGGATCTTAATACAATTATAATTTGTAAAAAGCCGTTGTCTTCAGAGACAACCCCCACTGCTTATCTTATCCAGCTGAGAGTATGTCTAGCTCCTCAAACTTGATCAGTGCATTTAAAATCTGAGGTCGAATTATACTAGGGATCAACAAATACTGCTCAGTATTCCTTTGAATAATATTCACTTTACAACATCATCAAAATCCAATTCAAAGCAATTTGTGACTTGTGAACTGACAATCACATCGAAGAGCTGCCTTTCGGCTCATAATTCTGTACGAAAGCCATTGTAAGTTTCAAAGTTGTAACACACGTTGTGACATATTGTCAATTTGTGTAAGATCATCAAATTAATTTAATGTTTGAAAGCCCTTCTATTAGATTATCATATTATCTTTATACTAAAGACGTGATTTCTACCGTAAAAAAGTGTAGGAAGTTCGCATAATTTTGTTATCCTCTTATTGACTAGAAAATAAGAGGTCGATTGACATTGCCGAAACAAGTTTCTAGCTTATTTCCCCCCTACAGTCCACTGGCTGACATATGTTCTGCTTCAACTAGCTCTTCGGTGACTGCTTTGTTCATTATGATAAAGTTGGAGCACTTACTTTCAAATATCTAGGTCGGCCACCAACTGCAACTACAAAATCTTGTGCTTGCACTGTCACCTAGAAAGGAACATACCAATCAAAATGTCATACAAAACTGTCACAAACCTGTCATCATAATATTCACCAAAATAGTAACAAAACTTACTGTCTACTGATATGCCAGTAACATATCCTACTTTTATCCCTTAATCTCAGCATAGGGTATTCAGTGAGGGAAAATTGTGCTGATAAAGCAATAGGCAATGTCCGGTCTCCCTTAGTTAGTGAGCGAGTGAGGTGGGAAAATAGAAGAGTAGGAAAGCAAGTGAGCGGGGGTCAGTGAGCATGAGCGACAGAGTGACTAAGTGTCCATAAGAATGACAGAAAGAGTGTTAGTGAGTGAGTGACTGAGTGTGTGCATGAGAGAGTGATTGAGTGGAAGCATGAATGAACGAGTGATTAGGTGCAAGCATGCATGAGCGAGTGATTGAATGCAAGGATGCATGAGCGAGTGATTGAGTGCAAGTATGCACGAGTGAGTGATTGGGTGCAAGCATGCATGCATGCATGAGTGAGTGAGTGAGTGAGTGAGTGAGTGAGAGATTGAGTGAGTGAGTAAGTATGTAAATGATAAGTGTGTGAGTGTTTGAATTACTTAGTGTGGATGAGTACGGAAGAGCGAACGTTTGTAATTGACAGATTAAGTTTGTGATTGTGTGAATAGAAGTGTGTGTGAGAGAGAGAGAAAAAGAGAGTGTGGGGTGCGAAGGGGCGAACATGAGTGAAAGAGTGACTAATAAGGAAATAAAAAAAAGCAAAATTGAAGAGCTGCAATATTTCTAAGGATGCCACTGTTTCTAATGCAACTTAAAGTGTACGCAGGCATTCTGCCATTCCTGACAATAGCTAACTCATCGAAATCACTACAAAATTGGCCTGTTAACTCAACAGTGATCATTACTGGCAAATCTAAAGAGTTCCGTAATTTCGAAACAAAACTAATACAAAAACCAGAGCGATCCTCTGAACATGGAAAAGATTGGTTTCTTACTGATTTTCCATTCCGCAGGATTCCCTTGATTTCTTTTGTAGAAACAAATGATGCTTTTGCGTTAAAGTAATCCACTTTTCTGTACCATTGTGTAACGTATTTAAAGAAAAAAAAAAGTGAATAAAAATTCTTTCCAAAATTTCAAGGTTTTGCATTCGTTTGTAAAATGAATGACCAACTAGCGTAAAATTTGGCACTGTCAAGACCTACTTACTTTGTACGCGTATAAGTAGGCACCTAGGGAAATAAGAGTTATAATCCGTACATCCGTCCATCAGTACGTATCTGAGTATGTTAGTACGTAAGCACACTAAAAAAGTACATATGTGAGTAAATGATAAGTACGTACGCACGTATTGTGATAAGTAAGTAAGCAAATATCTGAGTATGTTAGTAAGAAATAACGCATCAAGGTACGTCAGTGTATATGTATGTATGTATGTATGTATGTATTTATGCATGTATGTATGTATGTATGCATGTATGTATGTATGTATGTATGTATGCATGTATGTATGTACATAAGCAAGGAAATAAATATCTGAGCAGATACATTTATAACACGTCAGTAGGGAGAAACGTATCTGAGTACGTCAGTACGTACGTATGTAAGAAACCGAATAAATATCTGGGAAGGTAAGTACGAAAGGAGATAAGTAAATCATCGAGAGCATAAGTATATAATTACGTGTGTACATAAGAAAGCACATTTGTACGCACTTTAGAAAGTATCTACACAAGTAAGGAAAGGAAAGCCTGTATTCTTTGAGACCTGATTCATATACATTATAAAATAGACTAACCCACTTAGCCAAAATTTTAGTAATTAAAAAACAGTATCATTTATCTCTTGATGCTCGTGGCTAGATGACAAAAACGACTGTTCATTCATCTTCGACGGGGATTGAGACGCTAATTGACAAAATTAGGAAACTAATAGAGGTATCGACTTGAACAATTGCCTTCAGACCGCCGATGCATTCTTTTAACAAGAACTTCTGTTCACCTACATCTCGTAGCGCTTCGATTCTAGTTTGAAAGGCCTTGAGAAAACTCTGGCATTGATTTTGATAATCATGTTATATAAAGCTCTATTCTCAAAATTAGAGAATACAAATGGTTTTCTATGCATAATTTTAAGTTTGAAGAGATACTAGAGAAAAGTGAAAACGTAACCACAGGTATTCAAAGCCGGTACCAACGCACTCCCAGCGTGCTGCTCTACAACCTCAATTACGATTCCTAAATTTCAGAAAAATACAAAAATTTATATGCTGTGTTTACACGCGAAAGAAAACATAAAGAGGTTTTACAACACTTGCATTGATTGTCATCATGCTATCTCCTGCTGCTCGTAGGCTTTACTCTCTTTGATCAGGTGGCAAATTGACTGAAGCCTAGAATTCGATTATAACCTTTACGCAGCCTATAATTCAAACCACCAATCAGTTTACGATTAAGAACCTTAATGAGGGCACTAAACAGAGTTACGTGACTAAAGTTACGTCACCGAGGTAATCCAACCATTCCAAAGCCTTAACTCGCTTGACATGCAAGTAATCCGGCAGCTGTCAGAGACTGAAAAAGACATGTAAGAATGGAGCTATAGAAACACTGCTTGGAAAGAAAAAGAAAACCTTCAAAACATAAACTGGAGATGCTGCTCCAACAGGTATTAGAAAGAAGGGACAGAGTGGACCTATCGATCGAGTTTAAACTGTGATCTAACCATGTCTAGGAAACATGAAGGACAAAATCAAATAATGTTATCAAATCTACAACATTTTGCAGATACAAAACTGTAACCATAAGATGTGAAAACGCACTTTTCTTTGAGCTGAACTCTGTGACCCCAGTTTAATGATCTGACATGATTTTGAACTCCTTCTGCTAAGACAGACCTAGAAAAAATATTGTACAATGTAATCTTGGAAGAATAAATTATAGTAACAGGATTGCCGAAGGTCTATCTTTATCGCTGTACCACTAACATTTAACAATTTAATAACATGAAAAAATATATAGATATTGGAATACATTCAGTTCAATCAATGTGCGTATTATTTATACAAATGGCAGCTACATATCCACCCAATGGGAGAAAGGTCTCTGGTGGATACACATGATGACGGTGGTCATGATTATGATGATGGGGATAACAAGGATGACGACAATAATAATGATGATAATAATTATGATGATTATTATAATGCTACTGATAACAAAAATGATGACGACCATTACAATCATTATAATAGTGATGATAATGATGACAATTACAATGATAATGATGAAGAAGGTGAAGAAGACGATGATGATGATGATTGCTTAACTGATGAGAATGCAATTTCATATTATTTCCTTGTAAATGCCTATTATTAGTACAACAAAAACGTTTACAGCAAGAAAGTGTGCATATTCCTCGTACGTTTTACCTTAATGATCATGTTATGAAATAAGGTGACACATATTCTTACCAGTTGTGAGTTAAATGTTGATTGACATTCCATCCAAACATCTTAGCATCCTATAAAAATATTTGAATAATGCTCCAATGAAAGAATGTCTTTCTCGCATAGCAAACTTGTGAGTTACCGTATGATAAATTAAGATTTAACATTTGTACCTACACGAGTCAACGAATTGTGAAATCAGAGTAAAGGGTAATTAAGTTGCTACCCGACGAGAATAGGCTGTCTTCGCTATACCTAAAACTATAATCTTGTCTCAAAGAAAACCAACGCAATCGTCATTTTCCGTCTATGCATTAAGAAGTTTGGCTTTTCGAATTTGCTTTAAATACATTAGGAAAAACGAAAGGCCACATCTAAGATATTCAATACAAATAAAATTGGCATGCAAACGACATCTTTAGTAAGCCAAAGAGGCTCCTTTCCGATAAGGCTCATCAAATCTTTAATCAAGGATCGGGGTAATTAACAGTAATGCAGTTAAAAGCGTCTCATACAAATAAAATACTGAATGTAATAGATTTAATCTGGTCCCAAAAAAAGGAGAGGAAGGGACAGGAAGAATTTTTGGCCTGTAGGAGTACGTTATCAATATCGCCATTTCAGATGTGGGTATTGGTACCAAGGTTCCGTTAATCTTGTTTTAGAATTCAGACTCAAGCTACAACAAAACACCTCTGAAATACCAAAAACGTAGAATATTGTCAGCTTTTCTTTTCCCAATGCCTGCCTAAGCATCATACAGCAAATGGCCATTTTACGCATTCACAAAAATTAAACGAAAAATCCTGGACCTACTTTATTGAAAGAGACACTTTACTAAGTATCTTTAAAATGCACAAAACAAAAAACTATAAGAGACAAAACTTCATATGCTAGCTGAAATCAGGGCAATACATAAAATTATAGGACACGTCATTTTAACATTCCTTCGCGGCTAAATTTACGCAAACTTTCTCAGGAAATCACTTTCCACTGACTGCCAAACAAAGCTGAACACGTTCTGTATTTGTATAATGTACTGCACCTGAATACAATGACCAAGTAATGCAGCCTGATGCATCAACTTTTTAGGAATGCAGCCAACATTCACACATGTTCCTCCTAAACCCCAGAGCGTACCTAAAAATTAAGCGAAAATCGCAAAATAGAATAATCTTTTAAAGACAATTACTTTGAAGTAAAAATATCAGCAAAAAAAGTTGTAGTGCGAATTCATGGCGCTAATTCACTTTTTAGACTACCGGAGAATCGGTAAATAATGAACAATGGAGTACCAGGATAGAGATAACCATGTATATCAGTAACAATAGTCTCAAATATACACTATCACTTTAAATGACAAACAATAATATAGAACTGGTGAAGGTTCTAATGCGGCACATTGATCAACAAACCATGAGACTAATAGAACAGAACGTTGGAGTTACTTGAAGTTTGAAGCATATGTTTTTAAAAACTTTAATGCTATACAGGATATATTTTGCAAACTTGGGTCCAAAAGAGATCAAACGAATGACAGTTGAAACGTTGGTCCCAAATGATCTCTGCTAAATATTTATGAATCATGTCTATTAGTTGATCCAAATGGGCTTTCCATTTGGTATTACTCCCTTGCCACACAGTCTCAACTCTGTTTGTAGTTACACCATTTACGGGGTCGACAAAGTTTAAGCTATGATTGACTGTACCGTGCTGGTATCCCTCAGATGCAGGTCAGTTATATGCTTTCCATATATCTGTTATATAGTTGTTCCTGGCAATACATATTCTTTTATTATGGGCAATAGCATCGCAGTATCTCTTCGATTAACTTGCACTAGGAAACCCTTCTTTGCCTGGGGGTCATACCCTCCTAGGGTCCACTTTTCCGGGATCTGGCTGCCACGGCAATATTTCCTTTAGGTAAAGAGATATGCGTCAATCTCAACAATCTTCCATAGACTACCTAATAGGACAGTCTAATAGGACTGTTGAGAAAAAACTGCACAGCAGTGTCTCTGTAGAATTGATTTCAATCAATCACAGTGGTACTACTCCAAATTCATAATTCCTTCATGACGTTTTCTATTGACATTCCTCTGCTTGTCCCTGCATTTTGTGTCCATATGCAAGTAAGCACTAAAATTTTGCCATAGTTGCAGATGGGAGTGTTCAAAGGAACTTCCCAATCTGATGTTGATTCTTTTTTGGCATTTTCTCACTGGACACCTACACCTTACTCCATCGGTGAAACTTTAAGACTACAGACTTTTTTCTGTGCTATGGTATCTACATGGCAATACACTCTCAGTCGGATGCTAGTTAATGCAGCTTTACTAAAAATGTCACTGTATGGATGCACATGTTTCCTTATACTGCTATACTCGAAATTAAACACCCCAGTCATTACGGCGCGGATTCACTGTGAAGCAAGGACAGCATCTGCTTCCATCAGATGAAAAGGAAAACAATTGTAGAACCGAATCCTCGAGTATACATCCTACTCCTAATCGAAAATGCTATCGAATGTTCCCTGCAAAAGCGAGCAATTAAAATTCATCCGACGGATAAGCCATGAATAAACACGGATATAAAGTCCTCCACCAAGATGCGCCGAAAAGCATGGGCAAATGGCAACCAATCCCTGTACAAACAATATCGCAATAGTAAATAGACTATGAAAAAGCGCTCGCAGACGTTTTGACCAGGACAAAATTAGAGGAAATCATGATATAAGTTCACAAAATGGTGGGTCAATATAAAATTACTTTCGGGACTTTCAAAATCAACATCGATATCTAGCATTTTAAGAGACAGATTTGGTTGAGGCTATTAATGACTCCTTTTGTAAAATAACTAACAAACTGACCCCTCTGTAATTCAGACATATACCGATTACTTCAACGCCTAGCGAGTACATAATTAGTGTGGCGTCCGTCAAACGTTCTTTATCATCCATTACAGAATGTAAATCAATTGGACGAGATGAAATCCCGAACTGGATTCTAAAAGACTTCCTGATTTGCTATCTCATCCCATTTGCTCAATATTCAATACATCTGTTAGACAAAGTCAAATTGCTTCCCTAAGGAAACGTGCAAACGTCCTCCCACTAGGTAAAACTCCCAAGCCAAAGTCTATCGTAGACGAATTAAGGCCAATATTCTTGACTCCTGTACTGTCACAGATACTTGAGGGATTTTTGATAGCTGCAATTGGATTGCCGTATATTGACCCTCTATAGTTTGGCAGCGTAAAAAGATCATCCACAACGCACGCCCTAGTGCATCTCATTCATCACTCGCTAAAAGCTACCGAAAATTTTCAAACCATCATTAGATCTTGTTTTATAGACATTTCCAAGGCCTTTGAAAGAATCGACCATAACATCCTCCAATATAAGCTTCGCCTTCTTGGTATTCTCCAATACTACTAAGTTGGTGGGCTGGCTTCTTGAAACTAAATTATTCTCTGTCTAATTGGAAGAAAGTTAATGCAGGTATACCTCAAGGAACTACATTGGGGCCTCTATTCTTCCTCATCATGTTAAATGATTTATGAACAGAACTTCCGTTATATAAGTACATTTATGATTGTACAGTCTTCGAAACTTTGCCAATCTCGAGTGAAGGATGTTCATCAATACAGTGTGAAGACGAAAAAAATAAGAGAATGGACCACCGGAAACAAGATGAAACTAAACACCAATAAAACGGAAGAGTTTACCGTCTCTTGTGCCAAACAAGTACCAGGCTTACATCCTATTGAAATAAACAATCAGCCCCTAGAAGTGGCAGGGAAACAAAACTGCTAGGGGTCTATATATCAGCCGATCTAAAGTGGAATACCAAGTCGAGCATGTTTGTAAGAAAAACTAGCAAACGGTTCTACGTATTGAGATAGTTGAAACGCAGTGGTGCTAGTACAAATGATCTAAAAGCAGTCTTAGTTTACTACATACGCCCAGTCCTGGAATACGTTTGTCCCGTATGGCACACGTCTTCAACCGCAAAGCTCTAAGGCCAACTTGAGAGCATTCAGCGCCGAGCAGCTCGAATGAAATTCCAAACTTTGTCTTCTAGGGAAACCTTAGCAGAACTTAAGCTACCTAGTCTTCATTACAGGATAGAGGAAATTAGCAACTAATTTCTAATTGAATGCTGTGGGCTCTAATGACAAAATAGCAGGTCTTTTACTTGAGCCTACCACCCAAGGATATGGTCTTCGCAGAACGAAGATCCGCTGTACATAAAGGGGACTCCATTTTATAGCAAGAAAAATAAGTGAATTATTTTACCACAGTTTTTAGAGAATTTTTATCCAGTTTTATCAGCATTTTAAATCAATTGTTTACCGATTTTAATAAACTTTTTTCATACACCAACTTTTATTGCTCCGTTGTCAATGTCTTGAATAGTGTCTTTTCTGTATCTGTATTTGTGTTTGAATTTCGATCTTTCATTGTAAATATATTTAGTTGACAAACTCGAGTTTTTCACATTACATTATGTAAATTGCCATTCGAGTTTTAATAAAGAAATTTGAATTTGAATTTAATTCCACTTTACCAATCAGCGAAGTCTACCTGTCTTTCCTCAGACTTGCACATTGCTGCTTCGAAGTTAATATCAAACGTCACGAAGTGTCTAGTCTGCGACGACAATGATGAGGGATAAACACTAAGGTAAAAGAAGAACCTTGAGTAAATGTATCCATAGAAACAGGCTACCATTTTCCATTGTTGCGCATGATCCGTTCTTAGAAAGTATCTTGCTTCAGGGTTTCCTTTGACGCTTAGAAGATACTATGCTGGAGCACACAATCTGCTATTGTTACTTATACTGTTGGTAGCAGTAGCGACGCTTGGCTCTGAGACCAACTTCGTAGTACACATAACTACTTCACTTGCTTCAGAAGATTGTTTGTAAAGGCAGTACTTTACTTCACGCGTTCGTTGACGAAACAAGCACGTAGTTCAGAGTAGGGCTTTATTTTTCGAAGGCCTATAAGATGTGTTTTGTCGGGTTACTTGGTCAATGATAACTATTTCATCAATTAGAAGGATAACAGTACAGTCAAGCTACCTTTAAAATAAAATGGTCTTGTCAACCCACAAAGAGCAGTTCAGATATTTACAACGATGATGTTAGTCTCTAGGTGATTGACCTCATTCTTTTCAAGCAGCAGCGTGAAATTTTTACCTGAGATGGCAGAAGGCTTTGATTATCAGAAAGATGAAAGGTTAAAAAAGATAATTTTACATGGAAAAGGGTTTTTAAATATCTTAACGTACCTTCGCGTGTTTATGAACCCCCTCTAATGACTGTTATTTAATTTTCCCCTGGCGTATAAGACCCTACTGTGTTGTTGGCACATATTCAGTGAACGTGTAAGACAAACGAAATTTCATATTTCGAGTTAAACTTCAATTGCATTATAATATGAATATCATGCTCTATGCTATCCAGTGAACTGGATCACAAAATAGTTCCCAAACTTTGGGATCATACTTAATGTTTATTGGTGCTATGACTTCTCTGGGTAGTATTTCAACGCAACTGTTTTGATGTTCTCCACTCAAACATCTGTGAGTTCTCAAATACTGGAGGGGGATTTACGCGGGAGCTTTCAGTTTTAGCTGAGACGTAACGTAAGCTTGGGTAACTCCAAAAAGATCATCGTCCCACGCTCTTCCACAAATACGTGCCAGGTGTTTTTCAAATTTCTAAGACTCGAGAAAAGTGTAGAAGTATTATATACTTAACACTGCACGGAACAGCGAAAACGTTTAAGTAGTGAAAAGCTTTTTTTATCTTACACTCCTCAGAGTACAAAATCGTCAGGATTGCAATTGAAAAGAAATTAATGAAACTTATACCCAACTGTGTTTTGAAAGTAGCCAATCAGACGTCTGACTGCTAGATTGGTGTTGTTTTGACCAAGATGTGTTTGTGTAACTGAATGGTTAACCGAAAAGGCCCAATGAAAAGATAAATTCTTTTTGTCTGCAAAGCAACAGTTTTCTTGCTTTGATATGGATGGAATCGAAAACGTTTAACTTAAAAGCAGACCTAGCTTTACCTCTTATATGGAATCGGTCATCTGCATACAATTTTGCACAGTCTGGGTTTTCAAGAAAGAGCTGCCCCATGGCAGAGTCACATTGCTTAGCAGTGCTTTTGGTTTTAAAAGCCCGAGGTGGTTGTTTCCTTGTAGGAGTTGATGTCTTGGGAGTATAATTACGATTTTGTACTCTGTGGAGTGTCGGACGAAAATGTTTTCGCTTTTTTTCAGTTTTATTGTTTGTACCACCAAAAAACTTTTTGAATATCTACTTAATGCTATTTAGCCATCCCACTTTTCTCAAGCAGAGAAGGCTTAATGAGGCAGTTGATAAAACTTTATCTTAGATTTCGTATCTAATTTGCAAAAAGTTCAGTGGATATCTTTTGCTCCACCTGTCATGTGTTTCCTTCCCTTCCTCTTTGTAAAGGATCCCTGGTTATCTATTAAGGGCTCTAACC
>JAAAKL020004146.1:10503-21558 GCA_010016065.2 Carybdea cf. marsupialis auct. non (Linnaeus, 1758) | reverse complement strand
TCACTTTGTCCGTCCATGGGATGCGCATCATTCTCCTCAGACACCACATTTCAAAAGCCTCCAATTTGTCCCGGCAGAATTTGTCCATTGCCCAGCTTTCACAGCCATAAAGAAGTAGTGGAATTACATAACACTGAAGCACGCTCTTTCGGGTTTTCATCAAAATTTGGCGATTGGTCAGAATGGAGCGCAGCTTTTGAAATGCTACTCTTGCTAACTCAATGAGGCGCTTTACTTCACTATTACACTTTCCATCACAGGTGACTTGACTGCCTAGGTAGTTAAAATGATCGGCTTCACGGATACGTTCACCGTTTACTCTGATCAGCTTATCTTTAGGCAATCCGCTACGAGAAATGACTAGATATTCTGTCTTCTTCGTATTCAATTCAAGACCTATCCTTTCACTCTTCGAATTCCCTCTTAGGAGATCCATCATTCCTAACTTTCGATGAAGAGGGGAGCATCACTGCGGCATAGAGTGAATTGCAAACGTTTCGGCCCCCTATGTCTTTCGCAGGTTTTAAAAGAGAGATAAAGGTAAAGATTAATCAGTTTTGTAAAAGCTAAACTCAAGAATAGTAAAATCTCTAATCGGTAAGTTTTACTTATTATTTGTTACTGTCACTATTTTATCAATTTTTTTTATCTTTCTTACGTTGTACTAATTTTCTTTATTAATTTGTAGTAAATAACTATCTTCAAGGACCGTATACTCTAGCACTTGTTATTTCTAAAGGAGAGTCGAGTAGAAAGCTCTATTTTGTAAACCTAGGATTCGCTGTTTGAGTCGCCTTTGATGAATATTTATCTGGAGAGCACGAAACTCTTCTCAGCAAGAAAGTGTGACTTGAGAGGCAGCCACAAGGGGTCTGATGTAAATGTCCTGCTACTTTGTCATATATTACAAGTGATATTAAGCAAGTTTCAGAATATTTGTATGATTTCTTCATCAACATTTCTTCTTTATATGTATTAGAGTTACGTATCACACAATTTACCTGCTCTAGATACTTCTGGTATCATCTTCTTGCTCGTTTATCATGTTGAAACAGAATTCCCTAAAAAATAACATACAAATCTGTGCTAGAATATCTTAACTACAGTTATCCCTTTTCTCTCGCAAACTGACATTATCTTCTTCTTATCATTTATCCTATAGCCCGTTATAACAGTATACAAAACTATTTTCCAAAGAGCTCTATTGTTAAATCAATGAAGAACAAGCACTTACCATTTCGTTAATTCCCGTGCTTAGAAGCCACCAAAATTTGCAGTATACTATGTTATACCCATGGATGATCGGTAGCAGTTGACATCAAGAAACATCCATCTCTGCTGCCCTCATTTTGATAAGTGCTCGCCCTTTCTTCATTGAAGGTGCCATTCTTTGTTTGCTGGTTACTTAAGTTTCCTTGTTTTCTTCTTGTATTAACCGTTGCTGAGCGAATTATTCACTTCACGTACATTTTCTGCGTTCCGAAACAAAATCAGATCCGACGATTTCTCGAAACCTTGAATAAATCAACAAAATCAAGCTTCCGGAATCTGCTAAAGTGGGACAACTTAAATTACCAACTTTTATAAAAACCAACGAACTGTTTCTAGCCGTCGTAAATACTTTATCCAATCCTTTCAGAGTGACGGAATTTCCTAATCTGAACATATGAAAGGGAATGATGCCACTGACAACTCGACTGTTAGGCAATCAAACAGCATTGTTTCTTTGTTTTAAGTTTCTTATAATCGATTACGTATCCTCTCTTTGAACTTGGCGTTCTCATCTGCATGAATAAATTATGTGGCTAGCGGCTCTCCCCTGTCATTATTGCCACCTTTGCACATTTTTCTTCAAAACCAGTCAACACAGTTGCGCACATGTAGGCGATCTCTTTGCTGTGGCCCTCGCTTTGATCTATTTTTAATTTAAAGTTTGGTAGGGATTATGTTCCAGAAAAAAATAGGGGATCTTTAATTATCAGTGATGCTTCTTTGCTTAATACGATATTTCTAGATTTTTTTTCGCTCACTTCAAATATTTCCTAACTTCTAAGTTACTTCTCGATCTAGTGAGTGATTCAGAGTCAATGTGCAGAATGCGAAGTACTGAATCACACACAATATGCGTATTTATTACGTGAGAGTTTTTTGTAATAACGAATATGGCATCATGTTCATTTGGAATAGCAATTGTTCCAATAAATACTCACAGAACACCAGGCATTCTTGTGAACGTAATGTCAACAGACTCATAGAAGGTATGATTTGCTGAAGTAACACTAGCCTCGTTCCGTGCCCAGTGGATAAATTCATTTTTCTGCTGTCCTACAATTTTTGCCACCTTATGAAGGCAGCTCGCCGCTGTAATTGGACTTACGTCCATGCAAGTAAAGTACATTGCTGTGGCAAATTGTAGATGGGATCTTAGCCCCTTGTTTTTGGTATTGGCTCCAAATGTCCTATAAAAAAATATCAAAAAACTCCTTCAGGAAGACGACACCACAGTCGCTTTCTCCAAGAACAGGGCCTCGCCTTACCCTGTAGATTAATTCATGTCTTTCTTGGTTAGTATTCAACGCTAGTCGTCGTTGATTCACAAATGTTAACAGAAGCACTTACAGTTCTTCAGCCTCTGCTAAATTCGCGCTGCTTGTTAATGAACAAAAGGATTAGCAGAAACTGCAGTGCGGGCCCCATCTGTAAGTAAGTAAGCAGCCGGATTACAAACGGAACTCATTACTTCTGCCGGGCACGCCGATAAATGAATAAAAAGAAGCTTATCATTAGCTGTTGTTCCTGGTCTCAGATCTCTCTAAGTCGGCACATACTATTGATCACCTATTTATGTATAGGAAAATTTCGTGGAGTAAAATGTATTTACTTGCGTGAAGAAAGGAAGCAATAAATGCCACACGGCAAAATCGTTTCAGTGATATTATTCATGTGGTTACGTGCTTTGCGTGTTTCAGAGTCTTCACGAAAGAATCTGAAAATGTCGATTGTACCAATAAAAACATGCAAAACGACTTTAAAAGCTTTTCAGAAATTTTATGAAATCGTTACTTCTTCCGTGAGTGTGTCCAAAAGTCAATTAGACTAATTATTCAATCAAATATTCTTTTTTCTTGATAATAAAACGCAACTTTCAATGACGCTAGAAAGGCTGATGGGTTGTTTGTCCTTCCATGGTCACGTTATATGACGTACAGAGGCTGGCCTCTACAATTGAGTAACACTAGCTGCCGACGCCCACTAATTGAAGATTGAGAGATATGGTAACTAGAAAAAAAAAAAATGTTCTCATCGGAGTTCCCCAGGACATATTAGATAGAGCCCACGCTGCGAAGCCTTGGGTATCGGTTTTTATCTCGTTGGTGGAAACTCTTATAATACTTTTTTAGAACTTAGCCTTTTGATTCTAGTGTTTTGGGTTTTGATTTGTGGATAAAACGATAAGGAGAAAGGCTACTTGTATTAAGTATTTTTCTTGTATAAGACAATATATTCTATGAAAACAATTTCAACCAAATAGTTTGAATAGGACAAATATTGAGTGTTAGATTTTCCCTAATAATCCGGCACAGCTCTCATTTGATACATGTGAAACACAAGACGCTTTCCTCTTTCTTGTAGAGTTGGGTGGCTATGTAATCTATGAAACATAAAGATGTTCATCGTCAAACTAGTGCTGGCACCATTATGTCTGATAGGTACATCTAAACTGTACTTTGATTTGATAAATAGAAACGTTGTACACCCCAGAAAGACTTTCTTAACATGAAAATAAGTACCCAAGATAATGAATCGTAGATGAAACATGATGTAAGACATTTGAATCAATTGTTTGTAGTACAAAATCTAATAATCCAACGAAATTGACAACTCATGCTGTTTGGTTGACAGCTTTTTCGTATGACTCTCATCAGAACCCGTGCGTCATAAGATAAAGAAAACTACCGGATCATACGGATGGCTAACTCTACATTGATTGGCTGGAACAAAACAAAGGATAACAATTCAAAACAAGCGAATATCTAAGACAAATTTTTTTTTGGCGGCAAAGTTCTGGTTTTGAACCATGTCGAAAAATGACAGGAAAGAACGCACACTATGCCATTTTGCACGGTAACTCTTACATAAAAAAGTAAAACAGTTTCTCTACTCGCTGATGTCAGTTAACATAAACGCTCTCAGTTAACCAGTTGATCTAGACGTTCTTAGACGTAGCCCCTTAAGCAGATCGAATCCTCGCCTCCAAATATTTGGGTATGACAACGCCATACCCGACGTCTCAAATTTTAGAGCAGAGGGTACGGCAGCATGTTCCGAGTGTGGTTCTCCGACAGTATACTATCGATAGACCCACTCGGAGCTGTAAGAATACTGCAACAAAATCCATCAGCACGGAATGTGCCATTTCCCAGCAATTATCACTGAACAGGTAATGCGTGGAAAATTTTCAACTGAACAATTCTCAGTGCTGCAGCAAGCTCGGTCTGATAATCATCTGCGTGTTTTAGAGGTCATCTCTATCAAGCAGTCGAAACCAGAACTTTGCCCTCAGTGCAAACAATAGGATACAGTAACTAACTAACAAGAGACTCCCTAAAAGAGGGCGAGGCGATTTGAACTGCTTTGTGTGTTTAATGGCAGGAGTTGGCTATACTCATAGGTTAAGACGGCCATGGACGTCCACTAATGCTCTCAATACTTTCAGAACTTTCTCAAAATTTAGTTTAACGTATGGGTATATAGGAACAACTCGTGAAATATTAGTAGCAATGGCAAACCGCCTGTTAGTAAGCGAATACCTCAACACAAGCGTTCATTCATGTAATGCACGTGTGCCATCGAATCCCACGTAAGAACGTTTCTTGGAGAACTTGGTGTCTATCAAAGACACCTATACAAGCATCATTAAGTAAACAAAACAAATACTATGTTTAATAAACACAGCTTACCTTTCACCCCGTAATCGTTCTGCAACAGGCCTCTTTTAAACTGAATATACTGCTGAGTGAACACTTTTACACAAATCAACATACTTTCAATTGTGATCAACAATTTGTGAAATATCAAGCATTTGAGTTGTGTAACATCACTGGGCCAAAACGATATATTTGATGGGGAAAACACTGAAAAGAATTGTTAATTTGGAAAACCACCATAATGGACCACTGTGAAAGAGAATAGGTGCTCGATTGGCTCGTCAATGACATTTCTTTGATTGGCATGCTATAAATAACGAACCTCTGAATATTTTATTGACAGGTGTAAACCACTTTGAACAAATGTTCGGGTTCGTAGCTAAATGTGAATATGTTTGTGGATGTCACTTAAGTGATAGACATCCTTTTTTGTAACAAATGGAATTTGATAAATTAATGAACAACAATGGGTTTGTTTACTTTTTATCAAAGGCAGCCAACGTAAAAGTAAACTGTTTTATGGTAAACAATAAAATAAACTAGAGAATGGTGGGGGTTGATTAGTAATTAGTTAGTTAGTAATCAAGCAAATGACTTTACAAAGCAAAGAAATACAAAGCAAATAAACCGGAAGAAGGTAATGGGAATTGGCATCAGATGAAGTTAATACAAAATAGGATAACTCCTAGTATATATATGAGATTAGTTTATTCAGGTCTATAATTTGGTTGTGGAGTAATAATCAGTCTTCGAACAAAGGTTGAAATATTTATTACTGCTCAACTACTTTTATTGTCTAAATTTATAAATTTTTCCTACACTCGTTGGTTCTCCCTCTTTCGTAGTGCATAGTAAAATGATCTACCTAATTCAAAGTTCTATGCATTTGTTTTTGTTAGTCTTCTCTACTCTTTTCATCTCAAACATATCTCTTTCCCATTTTCTTTAATCTTGCCTAGGTCTACTAACAATGATCTTGGATATCTTGCAAATATATACTTCATGGTTTGATATTCAAGGTGTTTATATGTATTTCGATTATTCATAGAAACTTAAAAGTTAGAGGCAACTGCCGCAAAGTTGTATAGCATCCTTTCGCCTCCGTAACATTAACTCCAAAGATAAAGGAATTTGTTTTATGCCCTATTCACATGACCACTTTTTCGACTTCACTTTGTTGGAACGATAAAAAATTCACATAATAAGAAGGGGAGAAACTTTAGAGGTTTACAATTTCAGAGTGAAGGAAGCTCGTATACAACTTCATCGTTCCATGACCTCCTTCATGGGGAGAGTCTGTAGCTGCTATGAAAAACAAAACAAAACTTTCTTGGCTAAATAGAAAATGTCCTACGCAGCGTTGCGAAGTTTTCAATCTGGTGAGGTTTGGAAACAGCACAATTCAGCCTTAATCAAGAGTAATTTGCGTAAGCCCTAATCACAAGGCTCTGGTCTTTATCTTGGTCAGGGAATCGCCTTCCCACGAGTGATTACATTCCTACGTCTTTATTTCACGAACAACGTGACTTTTGGTATAATGATCTCCGTTGGGTTTAGTTAGGTGACAGTCGAATCCGACATGTGCAACGCATAATGCATGATAAAAATTTGTTAGTTGTTATATTCAAATAGGAAACGATTGAGTATAGAGAGGTGACTTAACTTTACTTAAAGCTCAAGCATGTTTGCCCCTTGCTCTCTCTGCGTTCATACTACGCCAATCTTGCCTGCCCATTGTTTTTCTCTCAGCCGTCTGATTTGGGAGCACAATAGGCTATCTTATAGTGTAGAGTATGTGGGAAATATGTAGTTTTGGTGGACTAAAATCACCGTGGAAATGGCAGAGGTAAATTAAATCATGTATAAATACTTAAAATAAATAAATATAGATTGTTGATGCCACGTTTGTTTACACGGTTGTATCAACAGTCGTTGTGAAATTGTATGGGGTTAGATATATTCTATTTTGTAGTTATTCATAAGTAACAAATCAACCCGATTTTGCAAAGAAACCATAAAAATTAGAGAATCTGCATATCACTGGGCATAACAGAGCGCTGACATGTGGCACTGTATCCTTCACGGTATGTTATTTTAATCAATACTACAATGTTTCAGTATCGGTTAGTTTATGATCACGGTTCGTCAGAAATTATTTCAAGGAGTAAAAACAACAAACAGTACAATTTGTATATTTATTCCAGCTACATATATAGGGATAAAACATGTGACTTTAAATATCAGGTGAAAGTTGCATATCTTAAAAAATAAACTGGGACCTGTAGCCTCGGGAGCCGAAGGCCAGTCTCGCAAGTGCATTAAAACCTGGTTGTCAGTTAATATGGCATTGAACCTAAAGCAATAGCTTTTCTAATAGAAACAAAGATCCACAATAATATAGGATTGACATAAAATGTTTCCATGCTTTTTACAATTCAAATTAAACTTTTAATAACGGTTGTAGAAAGTGTCAGAAACATCACTCTAAAATGCTGTGACAATATAACAGTGGGTTTGTAGGTCGTGGTTTATAGTGGGTCGGATGCAAAATGATCAGGCCAGTTAGGATCATGTAGTGAGCCAAAAAGTCATTTACCATATGGCGGTTTCCTCTTTTCTTGAAAGGCAACCAATGTGGTATTTGTAATGATGAGTCAATGCTATCATGTTCCGTTTCAGCACACTGATAGCATAAAAGTTCCGCATTAATTAGTGATATAATTCCGTGTCAGGACCCTAGCTTAAACGGACCGTGTCAGGACCCTAGTAACGACAGGACCCTAGCTTAAACGGAAACAACATGTGTAATTTGAATATCTAATCAAACATATATATATTGTTGTAAATATGAAATAGATCACTTGCTTGTTGTATGTTATACACGACTTGTCATGTTCTTATAGTCGTCTCTCTTTCATAGTCAAACATTACAGTATTGCTATGTAAATTGTATTTTAATATTTTGTTCCTTACGAACCCTGCAGCTGCCGTCTGTAACTCAGCAGAGAGCAGAGTTGCCTCAGTGGTAACCCCTAGTAAACGGTGTACCAAAAATCGATACGGAAAAATGTAAGCCAGTCTTCAGGAATTTCCCGGAAAATGATAAGGGATGAAATGTGTTGCTTTATTTATCATTCGTGAAGTGGCTTAGCAAGATATCATGTTATTGATGTGAGTACTTCAGGAAAGATGCTATTCAAATGAAAACCGAGTAGTTTAGTTGAAGAGGATCATAATTTATTTTAACAGATGCTAAATCGTAGCTAGTAGTCAATAATGACGTCGATTAGAACAAAATAATAGGTTGACTCCCTCGGTTAGTAGTAAGGTGGTTTTGATGTGACCAAATGTTAAGCTTTGCGAGATCAGAATTAATTAGTAAATCAAAACAGAACATAGGACGAAGCATATATGTGGTAAAGAAATACGGTACTATAATGAAATGTAACGAAAGCCTTACTGAAATCACCCAATATGGCAATCGATATTTTTCCTTCTCAGAGAGATATATGTATATCACCTTTCATTGATTATTGTTGGCTATTTCGCTATTTCTGGGTGCCTACATTACAAGTTATCTCATAGTGTATCTAAGCAAAGAGAAGCCGTTGCTTAAAACACAAAACTGAAAGATATCAAAATGCATGTTAGTTTTATCTCAAAGATAAATTAGTACAAGTACAGACTAAGATAACATTATGTAATTATCAATAACTTCTGCAGACAACTAGGTTCGTCCAGTCTCGAGGGCGGCGGGGAGCAGAGAATGTGAGAGACCGACGATGAGAGAATAATTTTTAATCAATTGAGCCCAATTGCCATTATCAAGCATTAGATTAATTTGATGTTTTGAAATGAGCATTCTAAAATAAATAAAAGTACCCAGCAAAAGGTAGACGCGTAGATGGAACATAATTAAAACAATTCCTGATATGAACTATTTCAGTGCATTTTACCAAGTTCCTAAGATAAACGAACTCCAAATTGTAAAGGACGCTGGGTTAAGACCATGACGTAAACAAAGAACAAACTTTTAAGTAACCAGCCACGCACTAAAGAGGTAGGGGGAGTTAAGATTAAGTTAAGATTTAATAAGGTGAAGTTAAACAAGATTATCTTTGGGTTGCAACTCCAAATCCGAAGAGGCTGAGGAGAGAAAGACACATCAGGGGCAAAGAAAGAGACAGTCCATAGCATTAAAATGAATACTTGAAAATAGGTGAGTGTAAATTACTTTCCCAGTTTAAGGTGAGACTATCAAATGAACCAACCAATGTTCGTGGAATTAACGTTTGACCTAAATACGTTTCTATGCAAAAACGACCACTCCTGAAGTTAGTATATATATATACGATGGAATCATTATAAGACAAATAGTCCCAAGGTAAACAAAAATGACACCCACTTCCAGCCAGAACTTATTTCAATTTCCATTTCAAACAGGCAAAATATCACGGCTTTGAAACAGATGAAGAAGTACGCCTGATTGACAAAACAGACCGCAAATTATCCTATCGCAGGGAAAAATTCTGGAAATACAAATTAGGAACAATAGCCTCATCAGGTTTGAACGGATTAGTTGACCTTGACTATCTTCATCCATATCTGACAAAAAGCAACTCACGTCAAATTTTTTTTATTTTGGTGTTTATTTTTTAAGACAAAATTAAAACCTTGCACAGAAGATTAAATAATTGTTATAATAGCACCCTCATTTACATATATTGCTGTTCCTTTTGTTCACACTTCGTAATTGTGTATTAGGACCTGTTTTATGCAGCCAGCACCCAAGCAAGGAAGTCAGTGTTACTTGTTTTTAGTGCAAAATTTTGTACATGGTGACTGCTCCTTCTTGTTACAATAATGCCATCTTGCCATCAAATAGCAATTAATCATGTGCACTCGAGGGAATTTTCAGTCCAGCTGCTGTCTTGCATAAGCGTTTTCTTACGTAATAAATATGTGACGACTGCTTTATAACCACGTATACATTACAGTACATGGTCACATCATTTGCTGGTTTAAAAACTGCAACATGTATAGAGCAGATACATATCGACAGGGGTGATAGTAACGCTCATGACGAGCAGCTGGTGATTGCCAGATGTCTTCAGCAGCAATTTTCATGTGGCTTCAGATTCTCCTTAACATTTTCCTTGTATCCGTTTCGTGGATAACCTTTTTTCCCTAATAAAACTTCACCGTAGAACAGATATTTATATAGTCTTGAGTCATTTATATTTACTAAGTGACCAGCGCAGAACACCTGACTTCACATCAACAGTCACGATATACTTACTGTGTTTGCTTTAGACAAGACAGTGGTGTCGGGGACCCGCTCTCCCATTTGATCCCATTCTAGCAGCAGAATGATCAACAAGATCAGCATCATTAGTATTCATAGCTACCTAGCAAGACCTCCAAATACAAGACTCTTGGCTTGGAATCTCCTCACGTTGAACACTTTACCAGTTGTTCTAACTCGGAAGTAGACTCCTATATCACAGTCATGAAAAGATGACACGAAAAAGCAGTCAAATAGAATGAAAACAGAGTTGGAACAAGAATTTCCCCCTGTTTTATTCCATCGTCAATAGCAGTTTCTTCTTATATCTGAGCACTCATGGAGGGATATAATTGTCTGACCTTATCAACAAATGAAGTCCTGCAACCATATGTGCCAAGCACCTTCGAGGAGGCATCACGATCGACTGTATTCAAAACCTCGGATAAATATACAAATACTTCAGATACTTGACGTTGCACTTCACATTTCTTATTGAGCTGCCTGGCGGAAAGAATCATGTTGTCAGTTCCACGACCAACACGAAAACCAACTGACACTCAGAAAGAACTTCCTTGCAAACACATATGTCTAGCCAATTCAAGAGCAATTTCACAATCACCTTTCCTACAACTTTAAACAATAAAATTTCGCAATGTCTAACACAAATTGACTTCTTGTCTTTCACTTTGTATAGTGTGACCAAAATGGTATCAACCAGTCCTAAAAGTGGGGGGGGGGGGGGGTAGGGGCCCGTTAATTCGGAATTAAATTGTGTTGCGCCTGGTGACCGTTTACATCTTCATGAAGGAAAATGTTAGATAGAAGAACAACAAATCAGCA
>JAAAKL020004146.1:0-10493 GCA_010016065.2 Carybdea cf. marsupialis auct. non (Linnaeus, 1758) | reverse complement strand
TCAGCCGGGGGGGGGGGGGGGGGGGGGGGGGTATTATTCCAGTGAGCCAAAGTTAGATTGTGTACTGCCTTGTGAACGTTTACATCATCATGAATGAGAAATTTAGCTAGAATATCATCAAAGCTTCATGGTTTGTCTGTGTTGATCTGTTTAATGCTTACTATAACCTCTGTGAGAGATGGCTCAATATCTAACTCAGGGCGCAAATCTCGCCGAGGTACACTGTCCGAAGCGGTATCATCCCTAATTGAACGGTTGTAAAAATTATCCTGGAAATGCTCAAACTAGCTTCCCATTATTTTATCAGATGTCCTCAGTAAGGCGGTCCCATCCTTTACCAAAGCGGTGTGATCAAGGATGCCTGGTGTAGCAGGACATACAGCCATATTCATATTTTTCCTGTTGAAAGCCGACTTTATTTGTTAAAATACACCTGACTACTACATAATTTGTTGCTACCTACGCTAACCTTTTGGCGTTAGAAATATTGGTAGCATAATGTGACCTGTTTGAAGATAAAAGATGAGAAGTTTTCAATGAGCTTCTCATTAGGGAGGGAATTCACCTCATCACAGTTATCACTAAACCAGCCCCAATGTTTAGCCAGTCTCATTCCCAAATTGTAAGCCTCCTTCTCAAAAATGATCTCTTTGAATCTTTCCCAACTACAACCTGAGAAAACTATTTGGTCCAAATTGCACCTCTAAGAATCTCTATAAGTGACATCCTTCAACTTGAAAATATCAATGCGTTTTGGTGCCTGTACTCCAATGAAGTGAATCTTACTTCATAGAAAAAGGTTGACTAATTAAGCCTGCACTGGTAGATGATCTGTGTCACGGTCTGCTTCTCGCATTGCAAAAATCCCTAAGGTCACTGCGCCTACACGCTATTAAGCAAAGAAGGTGGTCATAATTAGACTGAAGATGGAACTAATGTTAGTAACAAGTTTTTTAAGGGCATCATAGAAAGAAGTGATACCTTCCAATTTGTAGGTTTCGTAGACGAAGTGAGAACGCACAAGTAATATCTCTATACGTCTATTCAATCATAGGTAACACACAACTAACAAGAACAACGTGACAACATGCTTTATACAAAGTAATGAATGAATAGGAAGAAAGTAGGTTCCAGGCTACTTCACTGCACTTACTCAGGAGATTCAAGTGTTGGTCTATAAATCGAGAGAGGAGTTATTTATCTGTTAGCATTGAAAGGAATCCTGAGGTTCGTTCTGCGCTCCTTAGAACCTACTAGTTGTTCAATTTTGTTTACTGATGTATGCTTCACTGCAAAATCGACACCAGCCTCAGGCCTCTCTTTCTCAGATTTGCCATGCAAGAATATGGCGTAACCAGACTCAGGCTCTATAAGTTGATATTGTCCTTCAAAACGGGTTGTAGATAGAGCAGCAATGTCCACATTATATCTTACTAGTTCATTAGCCAATATAGCAGTCTTGCGCTCAGACCTTTCATTGACTATCAGTGTTCTCGCAGACCAGCGGCAAAGCTGAAGTATTTTTATAACAATTGCCTTGTAGTTCTGGTTCTACAGATAAGGACAGCCCTCAGACGCAAGACTGTGACCAGAAGATTAAAGCAGCTTTGTTTAGGACCCATTTTTTAGTCCCACTCCCAGCTTTTGATGATTAGTACCATTCTTAAAAGACTCCTCACTCAGACGAGGCTCCACCGAAATGCACACCTGCCTTTGGTAGTGCAAAAGGTGATGTTGCTTTTATGCAAATTCGTGAATACATGCCTCTTGCTTGTCAAGCCCACACGCGTCGTTACTGGACTTTCAAACAGACTTCGAGAGCTGAAAGTTGAAGGAAAATCTGTACACTACTTTTATAGTGACAAAACTTTGTACAGTAGCAGATCCACTCTCTCGTCATCAATTACCGGGATTCACAATAGAAGCTAGTTAACTAGTGACACTTCAACTGCAGGTTTTTTATCAGAGTTTAAATTTCCTTCTCCTAGATGAAATACCAAGAAAGGCTAGCGAGCCTTACCAACCCAGAGAAATCGTGTCTTGAGCCGTCAGTAACTCGATTTCACTCTTTCTCTTGTTAGTTATAAACATTTCGGCCACGAGGAGGCCATGAGTGGGATTTGGCTGTCAGAGGCTATTTAAGGCGCTGCCATTAAGGCATTTTATACACTATAGCTAGCTCATATCTGAATTTAGCCCGGCAATAACAACCTTTGAAACATATATACATAAATACGTAGTCAGATAACAGTGCTGTAACCATTGGGGGGGACTGGGGGGCTATAGCCCCCCAATAATTTCCAAGGTGATTGAAAGAATGTTCACAGAGTTTACGTACCGTCAGTTGCATTAGAGCGTAAGAATATGTTCTGCTTGATATATTGAGAAGTCTACTATGTTATCCCGGTCTTCAATACAAGGCAATTTTAAAGCATTGCATAGGCAAACCATCCTTTCTCGGCCACGCCCTCGGCCACGGCCATGGGAAATGGAAAGCCCGGTTTAGCCCCCCCAATAATTATTTCGTGGTTACGGCACTGTTATAAACTCTTTCAAGAGCTAATTTAAGTTCCATCTTCTTCACATGAAATTTCAGCTTCATCCTTTTTAGCTGAATAACCTCTAGTAACAAAGGATTCTGTTCTTTCTCATCATCTTCTTCATCTAAATCTCCGTAAACACTCTCCAGAGAGACTGATCCCAGCTCATTGCCATCATTACCAGTGGTGTTGCCATAGAAACCAAGATGGGCAGGGATTACTTCGATTAAGTGTGACTTCCTGACTTTAAAGACGAATTCCAATTGAAGATGTAGACATACGTCTCGGAGGCGTGATTTTGTTTCCTTTTCAAGTTCGCTTTTCAATAAGGGATTAGCCAACAGTTCCGTAATCCACATTGCAGTATCTTCAGCTGAAGCAACGAGCCTATGAAATCTAAAACTTACTCGATGGCCTAATCACAAACATACGGAGAAAATCAAGTATATATGCATGAATGCTTTTTTGGTTTTCTTCGGACAGGTCCCCAATTGTTACAATAACATTACTCAGAAAACTAATGGAGAAACCCAATCGCAACAATTTATTTTATGAGCTAGCCAATTACAATAAACAACAAAAATCTTAAATATACAAAAATATTGCGATCAAAATAAACGGCAGCTAGTAACAAGAACAAAAAACCTCAAGTCGTTCACCTAGCATGGTCTTATCTTCCGCTTGACAGCTAGGGTAGTCCTCTTTCAAATCTCATTGTCTCCTTAGATAGTAATTTAAGTCCAAGAAGATAATTCCCAATCGAACGGAACTGTAAGAAAGTTAACCAAGATAATATTTGTCGAGTCCATAACATGAAACATCCATGGCTTCCTCCATTGACTTTCGAATAATGATAGAATCTCAATCGATATGATCAGGCTGTGCTAATAATGTTTATCAATAACATCGGCGAGACTTTGCCAAACACCCTCTTCGCCACATCCTCCTCTTTCGATTCCGAACTCTCCTTTGAAGTTGCCAACGGGAAAACAAATCATGGTCGTTAGTCCCAGTTCTCTTATAAAATGCTCCATGAGGCTCAAAACGGAGTTGCTTATGAAATAATACTTTTGTGTTAATCAGCATCAAGAATTACAAATGCACAAATCCATAAAACTACATCAAGTACCCTATAGGAAAAGAAAAGAACGTATATGACACGTACATACAAACAAACACGCATACATAAATCCATATTTACCAGCAAGTGTTAACCTTGATAGATTGTTCCATAAAACACAGAGCCTAATTCCTTCCATTATGTGGTGTTACTAGAGGAAATATAAATTACGGTGGGCTTCACGTCCTATAACATTATTAAGCCTATGACGAACTTTTATAGTATTTATAAACTCTATTGCGTTACAATTAAGAAGAAGTCGGAACTCTTAGGAAATAGTTTAGTCATGCTCTGTATTTTAGCTTCATACTTTTAATTGACCCATCAAGTACCTTACACACTTTGTAACTAACCTCTTGCCGAATTTCTTGTACTACTGTGGTTCCTCCATGGCCGAATTGCTTGTGCTACTGTGGTTCCTCTATGGCCAAATTGCTTGTGCTACAGTGTTTCCTCTATGGCCGAGTTGCTTGTGCTACTGTGGTTCCTCTATGGCCGAATTGCTTGTGCTACAGTGTTTCCTCTATGGCCGAATTGCTTGTGCTACTGTGGTTCCTCTCATTTGCTACGTTAGACGTTTGAGTTTTTTGTTTAACTCACTCACTAAGCCGTTAAATAGTCCTATCTACGTACTTAGCATTACACTGATATTTAAATAAATATATATTACTACTTACATCTATAATTGGTATCGAATTTTTAACGGGAGTAGCCTGGGTCTTAACACATGAAAATACAACAGGTATGGCTACCGCGCTAGAGCAACCTCTTGCAGAATTGACGACTGACCTCGCCGTAGATATTGAGAAAGAATCAAACCATGGTAATCTGAAATACATCGAGCACAATTTGGGACCAAATTCCTTCGATTGCGTGTTCTTCTGAAGAACATCATTGATCAGTGAATCATATATATTCACCACATATGAATTTAGTACCCATCCCTCTTAAATATGTTACGTAGGTGATCCAACTCGTCACACAATAAATGTGGCGAACAGATATTCATCGTAATATTTACAGTGGACTTGATCAATAATTTCTTCGGATTGGCATCACTAAAGGAATACCAGTCAGTGTAGAATTCCGAAAAGGTCAGTTTACGATATACAGAGCTGTTGAGGGTTAGGGTAGGGGTTATCTGATAAGGATATCAATGCCACATGATAGAACGTCAAAGAACAGTAGATCGATATTACTCTGCTTGACAGCGGTAAACACAAGGGGAGGATTCATAGCATTGAGACACATCCTCTTTCTCAAAAAGTACGAGTATGTTAAACTGCGAAGGGATAGTATGCCTTGAAATTGATACCAGATTCACTTAGTAACCTTGGCTCATAATAAAAACAAATTTATGGGCAAGAATTGGCCGTAGCGGCGTACCCATAGCAACACCATCTACTTGCCTTTACATAATACTGTCGAAACTTAAATTCAAAATTTTGGGGGGAGGGAGGGAGCATAATGGAAAAGATCTCATAGCGTGTCAACTGGATATGATGGCTTATCAATGTTGCTGTCGTTGTAGTACTCATGACAAAAAAATAACCTCTTATAAATAGACAACTTATGTCGAAAGAGCAAAGAAAAGGCGAATGAGTATACTATATCTCATGAATTGAGTTATCAAACTCGAAACTTTCACAAATACAGAACTTCGCAAACTTTCTTTGTATAGGCTGAAGAAGTTCAGTTAACCATGTGGCGAGTTTGTGCTGTGGAGACATGACCATGGATAATATTGGCCGTAATGGTGTTCCGTCTTTGTGTATTTTAGGGAGGCCATGCATGCATGGTCTCTGTGATCCAAAAGGTCTTATACGTTCGGATGTACTTCTATTTCTTGGGTTAACCAAATAATTGTTGTACCAGAAAGGCATGACGGGTAGTATTTCTTATCCGTAAATCTATAGAATAATTGATATTAGAGTAAGGAAAAATGTGCTTGGAAGTCATGACAGATATGATAGAAATGTCTGACAGAGAACGTTATCAAACAGGAATCCTATGATCTCTTTTATCAGTTCTAAACCCGTTAAGAAAATAATTTCTTTAATGTGCAGATTATAGGATATGAAAGTGTGCGCATGTTGCCATGGATACCCTGATGTTTGTAAAATTCGTTTACAGGGAAGTGAATTTAAAAGAACGATAACGCGTCGTTTATGTAAGATCTAGGTCTTATTCTTGACGCAGAAAGATGTCTTGTGTTTAGTTTTTGGTTTGATTTGTACATTCGAAGCATGATAAGCTGGAATTGCAGTGTCAATGTAAAACGTTTTGAAACCACTATCAACATGCATAGAAGTCACGTTTCAATGTTTAGTGGTTACCTATGATGTATGGAGGACCAGGCAGCTTTGTTCAGAAAGTTAAAATTTCAGAAACAAGAACCTAAACTACCTGATGATGTCAAAACTGCTGGACACTTAATGTTATACGGAATTGTGGACAGACCGGGAATTCAAGAGCTTTGTTGATTAGAGAGTAAAGGGATTGGGGATACTATATTGAACATGCTATAATGCAATCTTGTATATCAGACATTATTTGGTGCGTAGAGATTATCATTCAGTGTCTTCCAGTGAAACAGAACGTTAAAAATACTAGTTACACGACGAATTTATTTGTTCCACGGAAGACATCAGGAAAAACATAAAGTTCCTACGTCGACCTGAGCAGGCATTAGAACTTTTAATAAAACAGCAACATCCCCTTAACGAGAATACAAATGAGGGATGTTAAAACAATAAAAGATAATTCGGTAAAGTAGTAAATAAATTTTTATGACGAGAAGTGATGTGATCTCACTTGTGTTCTTAGCACATGAACGCTGTCCAGGGGATGTAAGGAATAAATTGATTTGGAAGTTAACGTCCTCGACGGTTGGTTCGTCATTTACGAACTCTTTTATTTGACAGATGAAGCTATGAACGTTTAAATCTTGCTAGGTTTTAAAATATGATTCATTATACCAAAATCAGCGCAAACTTGCATAAACGTTTATGAAACTGCTGATAACAATTTTTAGCACGATCTGATTATTGTCAGGTTGCGGGCGACCTCTCATGTGTTGGCTACCTAACACAAATAATAATGGTAAATGATAGGCTCACAACATGAGTTACCGAAGAAGTTGCCTATATTTGTTTATAAGCACTTCTCTGAAACGGTTCATTCACATTTACGATCCCTTCACACTAGCAACACAAACCTAAGCATAGACCTAAGGCAATTATTTCTTTTACCATTCGATATATACACCTCTTCGCTCTTATTGAATTTTAGCGGAAATTTTTGTCGTTAAACAAAACTTATGAGAAAAACAATAGTCAACTCCTTTATTTTCCTAATTTTGAGAGTATCTTAAGTGTTTCAAAATAGGAGAGAAGTGTGCGCCCTTCTCGGATAAATTAATGCATTATACTCATCATAAGTTTGCAATTGATGATAAACCGAACACTTTCTTATCTCTTTTTGACGTCTTAGTCAAAAAAATTTTAGCATTTTTTAATTCATTCAAAGAACAGGGGAAAAATAAATTTATTTGATTGACCTTAGCAGGCACCAAAATTAGGAAGCACTGGATCGACGGAAAACCGGGAACATTATCACTGCATATAGTAACATTTTTATACCAGATGAATTTAGATGCAGCGAATCAACAGCATTACCATCTAAGGATGTTACCAACGGGATTCAAACTCGTGACCCACGCATTTGCTGTGTGTGCTTTATGAACTGAGCTAGGTGACATGATCTGTTTGTCTTGTCGCTACATTAGCACCCAATTACATCACCGGAGGACATCAACATCCAGCTCTACCCAATTTTAGATGACACCCTCTCTGCGCCATGTGACTTGACTATGGAAGGACTGCCATCCGGCCCGCCCATCATCCTGTCCACAGCCCATTGAAGGTTTTAAAATGTTATTAAGAGGATTTGAAATAATAAGGTTGAATGGATACTAGAGAAATAGAAAAGTATGTCACTATCGGGATTCGACCTCGTGACCCACGCATTCTCGGCGTGTGCTCTATCAACTGAGCTGGGTGAGCCCCGGTGATAACATGATCTTTTTCTCTAGTCACCACATCAGCTTCCAATAATCCAACGAAGGACATTGGCATCCAGCTCTACCCAATCTTCGAGAAAGTCCAATTTCGATATCATGATTTCTTGAGCAAAACTTGAATCGGGAGCATGTAAATTCAAATTGAACGGCATAATACTAAGAAAATGTCCTCTATATGGCCTTGGATTACAATTTGGTGGTCTAACTACAAATTTAAGATGCAAGAGTATGTTTATTGTCGACTTGCTTAGCACTCGATTGCAAAACGTACAACACTTTGTTATTGTAGGAGACGAATCTTTCGATGAGCACGCTGTGAGGTTTACAACAGGCAATAAACCTCAAAATTTCTGACGTCCCTTATCAAATTACAATTTATTGATTAAAAAAGATAAATTTTGGGGCCATGTTGTGTACCCATGTTCTATGTCCTGTTTTGAGTAGAGCACTGTGACTAATTTATTAGAGTTTGTTAAGAGCATAGGAACAGCCTTGACAAAACGGTTTCCCACTGCAAAGCCGCATGTCGTTTATTCGATTCAGAAATAGTTAAAATTAGCCTCAAATAATATGACACCTAAACACAACAGAAAGCTTCTAAGTTTGCCAATTTACAAATCGCTGTGTGATTCAGTAAATAGGTCGTAAAACAGCATAGTTGAAAGAAACTATTAAGCAATTTAAACCAGACATCATGAGCTAATGCAGTGTAGTGATAAAATCCTTGCAAACATTCTCAGAAGTAAACTACAGCAGTCTGTCCTATTAATCACTGAGCAATAATCCAATATGTATACCTTAAAATGAGAGAAGGATTGATTGAAAGAGGGGTTTGTTTTCTTTTTTACCAGGCTGCTCGGAAAGCTTGCACTTATCTAAACATGAAAGCCTGTCCTTCCGAAAATAATACGCTTGCAACATGTTTGACAGAAAACATATCAAGCATATACCTTTTGCCTTTTACGGAAAAGTTGCCTTCTTCTTCCGGCAAAACTTCTCCTATTTGATAAATCCTCTGCAAGACGTTGTACTGAGGTGTTACTTATGATAAGATAATGGCAGTGTCTGGCGAAAACTATACCAAAGGTAAGTCGGTTACTCAATACACGTTTTACTTTTGTTACCACAAAGCCACTTTCTATGTTAAATTTTAATTTCTTGCGGAGAAGTAAAGAGAGTAAAGTTCATTATTTGAGTTCCCATATTTTATATTTCAATTATTCATGGTTTACAAAATATTAAAGTTAATCGATAAAAGTTTGTATGCAATTCGTGTAGATTTCTAATAGTAACAAAATCGTGTCCATTAAAACACTCTTTGTCTAAATATATTACAAGGCGTCTTTTGAGAAATCCAAATTTAATTTTACAGATAGTAGAATTTTAGTCTAATTCGGAAGACAGCATATACGTCCTGCAGTTACAAACATCTGGTATTTATTTAAATTTTACCAAAATCTAAACTTATTGCATAAACATTTTCTAGAGACGTATTTTGTTTACTATACGTATTGTTGATATTTTGAAAATGTTCCACCTGAGCGTCAGGGTTGCCATTTTCCAGTTTAAGAGAAGATGTAGCTCCTCTTTACATTATATGGAGCATAATTGACCACGCACTGGATTAGGAAAGAGGAGTGCAGGTAGTACTAAGTGGTAAGGGATCCAAGTCTATAACGCCCCCTTTGTCTATTAGAAGAGATAAAAACTTAAAAGTGTTTAGAGGGAATAGAACGGAAACAAGGAATTTTTACAATCATGATTCAAATGGTGATGATTTGGAAGTATTTAAAGAACCTCTGATCTGCAAAAAGGCATCGAGCACGGCTATTCTTAACTCTTTAACATTGAATTGATCATCTGCTAAAGCATTTTCAGCACAAAAGGGTACCAATTCATTGCTCTTTGACCTTGGTTTCACAATGTAGCTACGTTTTTATTTCTACAGCCTAAATCTTTTCTTGGATGGAGGACGAATCGTTGAACTTCTTGGATTAGCTGCTAAAATATCATGGTAATATGGCAATCCTGTTTCGAGCTAAGGTAGAACCACCATCTCTAGCTTAGGAAGCACCGTCCAAAAGATACTGACGTCAACCGTGCGTGCAATGTTTTGCCTGACCAATGAGAAGAGCAATTTAACTGAGGACCAAAACTTTAAGACTTGCACCCTATGCCTAAAGGTCTTTCTAGGATTGCAATCCAGTTTCTTTGATCCTATCTCCAATGTTTTTACCACTTAATGACAGGCTCCTCCAGACTTGACTTCTTGTATCATTTCACATTGTGTATGAACTATTTGATTAAATAATCTTAAAACATTAAATAGGATCCCATTTATGTATGTCGCACTGATACTAAAGCATTGCTGCCAGTACATCAAACTGCGGATGACTTCGGACGTCTCCTTGGTGCATGAATCCGAGACAACTCTCGGATCATACTTTCGATCTCCTTGCTGCCAGGAGATAATCTTTCGGCCTCTCTTAGGTCATCCAGTGCTTCAAACGTATTCCTGTGGAGGAATCATCAAAGCATAAAAAACTAAAATGAAGACATGAACCTAAACTAACGAAACCTAATACACGACTTTAACTACTACTATTACTACTACTTCTATTACTATATTTACTACTACTTCTAAAACTCCTACTCCTCTTACTACTACTACTACTACTACTACTACTACTATTACTACTACTATTACTACTACTACTACCACCACTACTAACTACTACGACCACTACTAACT
>JAAAKL020004145.1:0-21560 GCA_010016065.2 Carybdea cf. marsupialis auct. non (Linnaeus, 1758) | reverse complement strand
AAAAGCAAATTTAAGGGATGAGATCATTTGATTTTAATTACTTATTTACAAAGCCGCTATATTTCAGACGGTAGGGATAGTTTAACAGGATGAAATTGGTCTTGTATTTTAAATGGTCCCATTATATAGGTGACAATTTTAAGTTATATTTTGCTAAAAGAACATCAATAAAAGGTGATAGATACTCATTACTCGACTTGTTTTTGATAATTTTGTAAATTAAAGGGGAAATATTGGTGCAGAGCATGTTCTTTCTACTTAAGTGTTAGTTTTATCAACAGTTTGTAGACCTGCAGATCAATCAATACATACTAGGAGAAAAACGGTAGATAGGCTCCTTTAGTTTCGTAAAAGGACTACAGTTCAATATCAATTTGGGATTTCTTCAAAAGCACTGACTTGATCAAGCTTCCCATTCTTTCCAACAGTGAAAAGTTGAGACAGAGAGATAGGACAGAGAGAGGACTACAAGCTTGTTTAGATTGTCATTGAAATGGGGAAGAGCAACACCGTTCCTAGTAGTGGCTTCGGCCTCGAAAAGGGTATAAATGTTAAAAGAAAAAATCATGGTCACGAATACTAGCCCTCAAAAATTAAAATTGCGCGGGAATCTCCGTAATGTTAAGTAATACTGTTGATAGGGATAAAAATGGCGTTCAACGATTGACCTCACTTTTAGATGGAAGATGCTTGATCCAGTGCTTTTATAGATCAATGACCCGAACCCCTATTACTAGAATGATAGAGATTTCTTCAAATCCGGTAATAAAGAAGATAGAAGTTAAGGGTTTCCATTGATAATTTTTTTGCGCTTGCAATTACGGGGGCCTAACACACTGTAAAGACTACATTGCCAGGATGGAAGGAGGACAAATGCGGTACTGGTTTCATGGGATAACGATTACATTAATCAGAAGAACAGAATTTTAAAGTGGTTGATCAAAGACACGACAAGTTTTACGTTAACTGTTTTTGATCGGTCAATCGTAAGCTACATGGACTGTTGTAAGTAGACAACAGACACAATTACTCGTTGCTAGCCACAGGGAAAATGAATTACATGTCGGTTTTGCTAGATGTCATTCACAATTTTCCGTTACCAGGCTAGCCTGAAAAAAATTAGAGCCAATAAGACATGCCTACCTCCAATCTTCATTCTTTCTGTATAGACATAATTGTCCCCAACTTTCTTAACGAAATTCTTGATAGTTTTAGTCGAGTTACGGGAAGTGGTGTAACAAAGCTCTCTTTCAAAAGAACGTTTGATAAGCACGATGACCAGAATGAGAAGTCCTTTCAAATATTGGGGGAACACGATAGTGACATTTTCATTGGAGAACGTTTTCAACTCTATACACGAAAGAACGAAACCTGAGATTGACTGCATGGTAGATCACACAGATTTTGATGTCATAATCTAGAGAAATTATAACCACGGTTTTTGATCGGCCAACCAACAACCCTGTTCTTCAAATGCAGTACAATAAAACATCATCAGGGGTATTCAAGTCGAGTTTCAACAATTTCTCCTCTGCCATTTCAATGACCTTGCACTAGGTCTTGGTGTCCTTTGTTCTGTGTGGCGATTGCTGTCACCCAATTTTTGTTCTTGTCTTGCCGTCCGTCTCAATATCTTGACTCGCTCCTGTTTGTTGTTGCAAGATATTCCTAAATTCAGGTCAGCGAGAGGGTAGAAAAATCAAAAGGATTTGCTGCCACAGAATAATTTGGTATCAATGTACTCTCTTTCGCAATCTTTACTGTAAAAAATTGTCAGATGACGGTTTCGAAGCCACCTCCACAACTGGTATAAACTCCACAAACGTTATTTTAAGAACAGTTTTCGAAACGGTCCAGGTGAATGATGGTTGGTGAGAACCGTTTTTACAACGGTTATTGAAACCGGTTTAAACTTTGGTGTGAACACGTCTATAGTTACTTCTAATACATTCGCTATTCTCTGCGTTACATTCAGCATTGTTGTATCTGGTCCCTGGCCAGTTCTAACACGAGGAAATACCAAACAGGTTAATACATCAGCTCCGACTTCTCACACTTCTGCCCACCTTTCAATTATTTCATCTGCTACCATGTTAGTCTTTTGTAACAAAATGTCGCAGACTATCACGTCAGGGGTCCGAAAGGACATCTTCCAGTTCAATATCAAAACTTGAAGCGGGCGTATTGCCAAGTGTTCTCATCGTCTATTGGTCTACCAAATGCAAAAATAATATTGTGCGGTATTTTATCAAATCTGACGCATTATTTTTGGAACACAGCATTTTATTTCACAATCAAGACCCAAGAAACTATCGTAGTAACGAGCTTTGAAATTACCCTTTCCAATTTTATTAGCAAATGTAGAACAACTTACGTAACAAGATGGTCACCTCGGATTCACAGTCGAAATATTCAGTAGCAATTAGTAGTATATATAGTATTAAGCCATCAACTTTAACAACAACGTTTAGAGAAGAACGAAAAAATAGGAGTCAGTAAGGGGACTGAGTAATGAGATCGATCGGTTCCTGTCAAAAAGAGGATCTGAAAACACGCCTGTTGGGGCTTACTGTCAAAATACGTTACAGAGCAACGCCTTAATCTCTTTAAGATGTTCAAGTCGTAGGCAAATTACATGGAGAAAATGACTTGGGAGACTTCCTCCTACTTTTCCTTATTAATCAACACATGTCCTAGAAAAATTGACGTTTACACTTGATAGGGGGTGGTTGCAATGTCCACTATAATAGAATTATGTTTTGTACTAACTTAAGCCCTGTGGGTCTATTCAGCTGAATCTCAACGCATCAAAGATCTCTTCATGAATTTCCAGGATATTCATCATTATGTTATTCCTATCGTTCTGTTAAATATATGCATATGACATGATGTAGATCAATCGGAAATAATATCTAAGGAGATGCAAAATGAGCGCGCAACTATTGTTATTATCAAATATTTGAAAAATAAGTTGGTAACAAAAACACTTTTGCTTTATGCTTAACATAATTGGCATTATATTAAAGGCTAGTTTACCCTTGATTCCAGAAATCCTCTATAGTATAAAACCTTCAGCACTATCAAATCTATCAAAATAGGAATTTTATGCACTGGAAAGCAAAACGATGCCGCCCCTTCTTGTCTTTTCCTCGCGATCTTATCAGGATGGAAGTTTCCAGTCTGGTTAAGAATCTTGTGCTCGATGATTAATTTTTGACAGTGGGAAAGCATTCAGTCTTTAAATAAATGCCAAAAGACCAGGCGTAATTTTAGAATCAAAACAAAGTTCTAGAACTTAGAAGACAAAAATAAGTATGTGTTGAGTAGGGAAAGTTGACAAAATTGTGATCGTTTTTCGTATGTGAACAGTGCCTTACAAGGCCATTTTATAATTACTTAAGGATAAATCGGCCAACTTCGATCACAAGATCCATGGTATATCTTTGCCAATAAAACCCCGAATCCCACCCCCATTCCAACATCGCTATCAAAGTCTAAATCTCTTATGATTACACATAAAAATTAGGAATTTTAAACAACCGGTTTAATGAATGAGGGTTAACGTTGTAAACATCTTTATCGAATACATTTGACTCGTCTGTCAGATGGTGACCGTGCCGCGTAAAGTGATATCTAACAACGGCTTAAACATTAGTTTCCCCAAGGTTTCTTTTTTGGGATGTAAAAAAGTGGCAGATAGTATGAACTGATGTGTTTTCGTTTTTTTCGTCTACTTTAAAATGCAGCCTTTTATTCATATCTTGACAATTTACGTTCATGATGCCCCTACTCGTCTATATACCACCACGTTGCATCACTTGAATGCACCCATGCTGTATGTAATTATTAACCCTACCCCTAAATATTTTGTTGGCTGACTGCATGAATCAGTATTGAAGGGTCTCGTCGATGAAGTTTGGTTCTTTGTTCACTTACCTCTTCGTGGCAACAGGTATTGATAACAGAGCACTTAAATGCCAAATTTGCATAAAGCAGTACTCAGAGTATGTTTCAATCTACTATATTCACATTTCAGATTGTAACCAAACTATGTTCCAAGCTATTCTAATACTCTACAATAACAAATTTACACGCAAAGAATTCTTTAACATAGTTTGGGTACAATCTGAAATGTGAATATATCATATATTTACATTCCAGATTGCACCCAAAATACTATAGAGCCATTATGAAATTATCAAATTTTATTCAAAAAAAATAAATGTACAAGCAGTCGGACAGAAATATGCCACACAGGAAAATCCTGATAAGTCAGGATGTACATGGCCCTCCTTAGCCCTTATTGTCAAGCATTTTATTTACTTGGGTTCCTAGGTTAAATGATTTTGGAGGGATGCCGGCAAAGCTTTGCATTAAAATTTTTACATCAAAGTATTGAAGCAGAGACAAAAAAGGCCATGAAAATTCTTAGAAATTTGAAGAAACTTTACAATTAGTCTTACTCGCCAGTTATCGATATGGGAAATGTTATCTGTTACACTCCTTTTGAGGAACCTCATGTCTTGTGGATAAACAGAATCAGCAAAGTTGCGCTTCGTAGATTTATTAGAATTGCTGAATATCAAAATGCCATAACAAGGAGCTCATGATTGGTCATCGCAAGTTAAGGTGGAACTCTTGAAAGGGAAGGGACGAGCATTATGTAACGGTCTACTTCATGGCAAGGTCGTATCTTCTCACCATACCGAGGTCAAATGCATACGTTATGAGGAACATTAAGGAACGTCATGGGATATCCTGGGAGGTCAAGGCCATCTAACGAAAAACTGTCCATCATGACGGGCTACTATGTATGTATACTATTATACGGGTTACTATGTATGTATACTATATGGGCTACTATGTATGTATACGGTACGGGCTACCATGTATTGATTAAATCGTTATTGAGCAGGTTCTCTGGTAGCCAGCCTCAGTTCACAAGATGAATGAGGGAATGTTGCTAAGACAGATACTCCATTCTCACCTCTGCAAAAACAGGCAAAAGCGAAGAGGACCCAAATATTGATTCAAAGATGTAGTCAAGAGAAACATGTACACCTGACAACGAGCAGCAAATTACAGAGTTGCACCAAAAAGGGGTATTAAAACGAAGACATAAACCGTACAGATACTGTACTGTAAACTGCACACTTAAAGAAGTGCAAGTGTTTTTCAACTGACAGGAAGATAGAGGCTAAGGCGTTGATACTTCCAATCCTACAAACAGTATATGGAAATGACGAGAAGAAAACTCCGTGTGGTATTGCAAATACTCTGACGGAAGTACGTAGTTTGGAAGTGAGGCAGGGATAAATGAACTAGTGTAGTTTAAATTTGTGAATCGTAGCAAACAACTCTTTACTAACCAAGCCAAGCCACTGTGGCATATCTTAGTAAATGTTGACTGGCCAAATGGTCTGCACAGGAAAATTAGCACCGGCACAAAATTACATCATCTTTGGCATTTAAAGACAACAAAAGGACCGTCGCAAAGCAATAAAAAATGGCCAACGGTTATTTGCGGGGATGAAGATAAATCCATGTGACATTGATTTGCCTGTTTGATGCAGCACTTTGTTTTGCAATGCTGGCTTTTTGAAGCGAGTTTTATCTCAATATCAGAGAAATTTTATAGCTGATCAAGTGATATTTAGAAAAGAAAATACAAACCATAACGATGATGCTCTGGACCGCAATGATCATAATAATGGTGATTGCGTTGATTGTGATGAGGATGGTGGTACTATAGGCAAAGGTAATCTACAACGAAGATTCTTCGTCAACAATTCAAGACAAATGTCCATATCATGGCCATTTTGATGTACTTGTGCAGGTGCAGGTTATTTTTCATTTTTCTCAAAAACAAAGAGAATATCATATATATTCTTTACATATATTCTGTGACATGCTTTAAAACGTTCCTTACTTCAACATTTTCCATTAAATTAAATGATCGTCTCAGGTATCGGCAACCATTAGAGAATAACTAAAGCTAACTATGACATTAAACTGCCCTGGAAATTATGTCTTCCGCCAACACAAACGTTTTGCAGATGCTGTTTCATCTTAGTCAACAATCATCATTAAAAGCCAAACAAATCTTCAGTACTCCAAGGATTTAATACAATTCTGTATCTCTATTTTAACCTTTAACCGTAATGTCAAGTTGGGGCTCCGTTCCAATGTTGGCCACTTCCACCCCCATTACTAGTAATCTCTCAACAGACCCAAAAAGGGTCAAACACTAAGTGATCCTAGGCATCCCTCCCTCGAATCAAAGCCATGCCATTCGAAGTGCAATGCATATTTCGATTTCTGAACATCGATTTCCATCGCCAGACGGAATGATAAGCCCTGAAGCAGGAAGTAAAACATCAGATTGCAAGCATAAGGATTGATGAGATCAGTAGTGTGAAAGATAGCTTTACTAATGAGCTCTAGTTGACAAAGCGCAAAAGCGCTATGGTTAATAGCCCTGAAGCAGGAAGTAAAACATCAGATCGCAAGTATAAGGATTGATGAGATCAGTAGTGTGAAAGATAGCTTTGCTAATGAATGCTCTCTACTTGAAAAAGCGCAAAAGCGCTATGGTTAATAGGACGTGGGAGAACGCTAAGTAATATTTTGAGATCCTGACTCCGAAGCTGGACTAAGGTAATATGAAAATGTGGATGGTGGAAAATGTGTTCATAGGCTCTCTGGCAGGTAGATTTGTAGCTGGAAAATTCATGGTAACTTTTTATGCTACTTCTATTTAATGGTATCTACTCTCCTTCAGTATCAAGTTTTAAATACTATAGCGCCTCATTAACTGCAGCTGGCCTAATTATAATTCCTATAGAGGTCACTGCCACTATTCAGAAATATCGAAATTGTCACATCGTCCTGGACCATTCTGAAGCAGCCATTGTATCTATGTATATCCATGCGATCACCATCTCCAAGCATAACCGCAAAACAAGGAAAAGAGACAGTCCTTTGGATAACCAAATGAGCAAGTTAAACGTGTAATGAAAAACTTATGAACTGCAGAGATAAATGTACAGAATTAAAGTCTCCGAGTATATCTATCTTTCTACCTACCAATTCATAAATCCAACCATCTATCCATCTATCTATGCTCTATTTGACAGATGAAGCTCTTAATAAAATATCTACCTATCATAAGGATTGTAAAAACACGGAAACCACCACACATAGAGAGGTCATTGTCGAACCTCGCTATCATACAGAGGTTCCTGCGTCAATACATCAGAATGTCCTTGTGAAACAGGAATAAAATTTTTATACAGGAAGATACCTGCTTGTAACGTATTAAATGTGCGTTTACATGTGCATCACGCGATTAGGGAATACCCCCTTCAAGTCTTTCCAATATCGGATAATATCCTCTACTGCCCCTTCTGTGAGCTTCTTAGCAAGGTTTGCCATCAAATAGCAAGGTTGCGCAGCACTAATTAAAGTCATTCCCATCTTTCTTCTTTATTGGCTGAATCTTTGATTTTTCTTACCATTGCAGTTAAGATCTGCGCGATGGCTCAGTGGTTCCGTCTGCAGCTTTGAATCACAGTTTATTTATGAAAAGTGTGTTTGAATGCAGAAGGTTCTAAGTTCAATCTCGCTCAGAGCGATTTGGAAATTTGCCTGTTTCATCAATTTGTAAAGTGAGCCATCCAGCTGGCCGCCAAACCCAGCGGGGTCATCCTTCCGGGATCGGCAAATGAGAACCAGTTCATACTGGAGTCATATTGTTGAAACACAAGAAAGAGGAGTGGCGCCCCTCCCTGTCCGTCGGGCAGAAGCTATACGAAAAAGGAGCCTTCGGGTCGCCCTCGACTGCAGTCGAACAATTTGAATTTTTGAATAGTTAAGAAGTTTGGAAATATGCTACATTCAATTAGCCATTTCATTGATCATACGTAGAAGTGCTTGTAAATATGTTGTCCAGAACGTATCACCTCTCAAATCATCATACTAAAATAAATGTAAGAAAGGGTTGAACAACCTGGGGGGCGGGCAAGTCCCCCAAATTTTGATAAACTTCTTTATACATGGATACACTGGATATGTATATGTTCATTTACATAACGGTGCCCTTACCCCTTACCCCTGACTCATAAAGCATCAGTTTCTTTGGGCCCCGCGTGAGCTAACTGCACCCCTTCGTCAGTACAAATTTCTCTGCCAATAAAATATTTATAGCAAGGAGTTGTTGTGATAAAAATTGCAAGCAGGGCTTTCATGTGTACAGAAAATGACTTACCCTCGCAGCACAAAGTTTGATATCTAGTCTAATTCTGACATTTTCAAACCCATATACTTTCATGTGTATGTCGTGCACTCGGTTGTAGAACCATTAACGAAATCAGGAGTAATTTTAGAAAATTCGAAATGTTGCTAGTGATGAGGTCTCAATCACCCTCTATGAAAAATTGCCCACAAACAAGGAAAAATGGCTATTGACGAAAACACTTTGAATAAACTTTGTTTCCTTTGACATAGATCATGAAAATTGCATATGAAATAGCTCTTTAAATTCACCTCTATGTATGTTATCTGTTGTATACTAAAGGGTCTTATTTTAGGTTGTGATAGTTATCAGTTATTCCAGCAGTAGAATTATTATAATTGTGTTTGAGTATATTCTTTAATTCAAGTTCTATCGTATCATCGTTACTTCCAATTCTAAGAACAATCTTACTTTTAGACAGTCCTGTCACTTTTTGTACTTAAACAACACATCATTACAGAGCTATCAGCATTAATATAGCAGTCAATCATACCTAGTCACAGCAAAGCATTGCTTCCCCCATGGAATGAGTTTGTTAATGAAACAGAGAGAGCGGCTGTTATCACATCCTCTACTTTTTCAACGTAATACCAAGCTTTAAGAGTAAATGGCATAAACTTTCTCCAGCTATCATCAAGGTTTAATACTATTCCTAAAGAGGTCGGGCTATAAATTCCCTCGCTTAAAGTCAAGAAGCAGATGCCAATTCTTTCAAGGCAGCTATCTGTATTTTCTGACTAAATTGCGGCTTATGTACTTATCAAATTTGACCATGTGACGTAATTTTGATGTTATACCTTCATTTTCCAATTTTAGAAATGCTCTAATTTGTATGAAGACATATGCTTATATGATCTATTCATAAAAATATATAAAAACAATAACAACAATAATATCATTGAAAAGAAGAAAGTAAGGTGATTATGATGAAAAATTCCAGCTCGACAGCTGCCCGATCCGATTTAGGATTATTTATTATAGTTTTCGTATTTTGAATCTGTAAAATGTCGTTATCGTCTTCCAGTATGAAACCTCGTCTCCTCATATCAGCCAATAAGCCCACCTACCTCTCCCATCTCTTAAAGTAGTTGTCATTGATCCATTTTATCAATAGATATTCTCCAACATTCTTAGTCAACGAGCTTTTAAAATTACCGCAAAGTATCTTCACCACGCCCGAGGCTAGCTACCACTCTCTACTCTTAGACTCAACCACTACAACTGATTCCACGTCACCAAAAGTGGTAACATTTAACCATATCCTTAAAAGTGTTACAATGAGTACTTGAGGCTTTGCAGCAATTTCGTGCAAAGGAACTGAAGAAAATTTTGGACTTATCTCTCCTCAAGACAGTGTTCCAATGTGATCTCGTACTTTAGTTAGGGTATGGATAGCTTTGAGACCAACCCAAATATTTCGTCAGCAACCCAGTAGATCTGTGGATCACGAAGACCATCATCTTTTGATTGTGTTAAGCAATAAAAGCTTATTATTGAAATTTGGTACTGAATTATCAAACAAACAAACTTTTTAGGGTATCTCGCAGACCTGTAAACTGTTTGCTACACTACAAGTAACTAAGGCTGCACAATTGTTAGGGTTATTGTACATCTTATTCCACGACTGTTGTCAGGTAGATGGCTCTGATATTCAAAGTAAGTTGTTTTGTATAAGTAGACACGAGAACAGTTGTGATGTTGTGCCTGCCAACTATCAAATATTGTACCGCAAACACGTGCACATTGACTCCCTGTGGAAGTCGACACAAACCAATCCAATGTCGACTATAGCGTCCCCTGTCAAGCATACAGGGTAGGGAAAATAAGTTCCGTTCTGCAGAGTTCTCCGTTCTGGTATCTGCTAACAGATTATTACTCTAGTAAATAATTTTAAACGAAAGATGACCCAACATACACGAAATGTGAGGCGTCAATATGACAGAGTTCGTCAATAAGAAACTCGTCAACAGAGACCGGATTAACATTATGTTCTCTGCAAAGGTTCCCTTTATTGATTTAAAGGGATTTCTTCTAATTCCTCTGTTAGTACTTCACATTGAATGTAAATCACTCATTTTCATTAAAACTTGCTGGAGAACCTCTTAATAAATGGTTAATCATCCGTCAGCTCGTCAAAATCTAACGGAGACAAACGATCGTTAGCTGAATAATTTAAACAAGCTCTCTTCGCCCCTGAGGCTAAAATTTCATTTACTGTATCCAGAGAACTAATTTCCACCCTAGAAATTTGCACTGCAAGAATGAAGAATAAAAATATCTGTGATAAAGCATTAGTAAAGATAAAGTTGTCACTTGTAGCTAACGAGTTTGAGAGTAGACTTCCGGGGGTAATGAGCACGCCCTATCTCTCATAGAAAAAGTCGAAATCTTGGCATTATTGATTATCAAAAGCATGAAAAAGATTCCTGGGAGAAAATAAAACTAATAATAATAATCATATCATAAAATATTTCTGTTTACTATCCCAAGCATAAGGAAAGTATTTCTACATAAAATCATCCTATGGATGCAAATTTTACAGGAGTGTTAGCACTTCAAAATCATATTGAAAAGGAGCACAACAAATTTTTTAGAATAGCTTAGACAAAAATATATAAACAAACAAAACTTTTTATACTCATTTTGTGATCATCAAAACCAAACAAGTAAGTAAGGCATTGATAACAAATTATAAATAAAATTATTTCAATTCCTTTTACAAAAGGTTGAGTATGAGTGGGAGCAAAGTCATGCATTTAGTTATGTGCTTTCCTCCATGTTGAAATGTTCTTTCTGCTGAATTCAGACATTTTTAATATATTTCAGTCTTTTAGGCCACAAACCAAGGAAATTCACTTGTACCAAAAAGACAACAAAACAAATAATCTCCATGTCTTTCCTCTTCACAAGGTATGACTATAAATTAAGTTGGTTTGTGTTTATATCCATCAAATAACAGATGCTTTAAAGTACCCATGGATTCTCTTTGCTTTGCTTGTCACTCTTATTCTTCTCCTCCTTCTTCCTCTACCTACTAAATTGAAAAACTGATCTGTCTCTTTCTCTAATGATCTAATCAAATCATTACAACTAGGTATCCATAGCACCCGTCTCTATACGTTCCTACTCTTTCCTTCTAACTTTCAAGATAACCCTCTGTTCTCCAACCGTTTGTTCCGTAAAGCGTGCCCAATGAGGATAGTCTGCCTTCTTCGTTACTACCAAGAGTATATTTCTATCTACCCATTCCAGCTCTTTTCGACTCTTAATCATTCCTCACATTGTCTGTCCACAGAATCCTCGTCACTCGTCTGAAGGCACATATTTCACAACTCTCTAGACGCTTTTCCTTACCATTTTTCATTGTTCCACCTTCACTTCGTCCAAGCCTTACTATTATACAACAGCATTTAGTATACATAGTAACTTACTTCCCTTCTAAAAATTATTCCTCCGTTTATTTGGATGTTCTGATTTCGAATCCTCCGTAAAATAACTGTCCTGAATCTTCTACCCCCCCCCCCCCCCGTTAGTTTCTTAAAAAAAATCTTTAGTCTAATACCCCCTCTGATAATATTATTGCTATTTATAGGGTTTCTTTCTTACTAAGCAAGTAAGCAAGGAGTGGCATGTTTATGGGCAATCAAAGTTTCGAATTAGCAGAAAACACCCGTAAAAAAACCACTTCATTTGACATATAGCAAAGAGAATTCGAAAACAAAATTTCCAGGAGATCAATTCACAGTGTAACAACCGTCAACATTGTTTGTCTTCGAAAAATGCATCTATGTTACAACTTCCAACTTAGATAACATATATTGAGTAGGAGATACACGATAATGACAAAATACATTATTTTTGTTATTGTGAAGATCATTTATCTGCAAGAAAGAATGACGTGAGAGCCTTTTGTACTCTCCCCATTTCCCCTGGGCAAGTGTGTTACCATAAATATCATGATCATCATGGTCATCATTATTATCATCGTTTTATGGTCCTTTTTATCATCATCATTATCATCGTCAACATTATAACTGCCATTATCAGCAGCGACAGTACAAATAATACCAACAGTAAAGGAGAGGCAGCTATTACTAATGAGGTTGCTGGCATTTGATTGGATTGAAGTGCTATCCATGTACTGGGTTATCATTTGTATCATAATAAACAATGTAGCCCTCGATGTGCACTGTTCAACCCGAACTTTGAAAAAAGGAACCCTTTACTTTCACGAAATTTAGTAGTATTTCCCATCAATATGTCAAAATTTATAGATTGTAATCTTTTACTTTAGTTAATAGTTTTATTTTATAGTCATTTTATTCATTTCAACTTCTGTTAACTCTGGTATACAAGGGGTCATGAGATGACGTCATGACATTGTTACTCAGGAAGTAGATGATTTTTGGAAGCCCTCGACAACTTAAAATTTCATAAACAAGCTCAAGACCTGAAAAGTTGATACAGTGCCGTTTTGTGCTATTTGAAAATAATGAAATTATCTGATCTGGCAAATTTGGGGGGGTTTACGTGTAAAACGTTTTTCTTGAACAGGTAGGTGAAATATTCAGCGAAATCGAAATTTCACAATCGCTTCCGTTACGGGCAATCATCATGCCCTTGATACAGGCAACATGTTTTTGATGTGCTAAAACTCTCCTTAAGGTATTGTATCATACTCGTTTTTTAATTTAAAGTAATAAGTTATAAGTTGTTTGAGTCATTTTGCAAAGGCTATTTTCCCTTTATTTTCACGACGATTTTTCCTGATTTTCATTATCATCATGTCGCGAAACTGTTACATTTTTATCACAGTACTTATTTCATGTCCTAGGTCATCCTACTTAAGGTAAATTAAGGATGATAATGGCATCTACTATTTTTGTTAATACATAATTAGCAAGAGCAAAAATACCCAAAAAGTCTGAAAAATGCTGATGTAAGCACGTTTTCACTGTAAAATAAATGAAACGCCCAAAGAAAGACACGCTTTTTTTCTTCTTCGCTCTAACTTGAATATTTGCGGAGTTAATCGATATCTGTAGAGGCGTCGCTAATTATCAATAATAAACAAGAAACTTGAACGTTTACATAGCTATCATAGCTACAAAATAGTTTACAATAAATGCAATTATAAGTATGGTCCTGATAATTCTATGGATAATACTGTAATTTCATAATTACAGAGCCCTGGGTTAAAATGTTCTGAAGGAATGTCACCTTGGCTGCAAGATAAAAGAACTTGTTAGCATGGCAAAAAAGAATTTAGTGTCGAAGTCGATTGCAACATCTGGAAGAAATCTGAAACCATCATATCCTGAGACTGACGCAGTAAGTATAACTTTCATCACTCCGTGATGCAAATATTCACGTGCATTAATCATTTTTTAAAGTGATTAAGTTTGCATAGTGACCCACGTGTCGATTAGGAATGCCGTGTGTAAGTTAACGAGAAAGGAGTTGAGTTTAAGATTTGCAAAGCACATAATATAATCTTGCAAATTGACTACACATATTTTAGGAGGAGACGACCTTGATAACTATTCCGCTGGTGCCAGAGAAAGATTCAAGACAGAGAGCGTTTGTTTGGGTTAAGTTTCATATTGATAAGTGGAATGAAAGAAGAGTACAATAAAAAAGACCGCAGAAATCTTAATCGATGGCTTTAAGATACTAGTATAAAAGAACGGACAAGAGGACACGATGAGTACATAAAATTAACGGAAAACAGTAAAACACGTATAAGTGTTATTGTGGACGAAAGGTAGATTGCGAACAAAAAGAGGACAAAAGAATTTATGGCAAGTCTCTTTGCAAAATACCTACTGGGGGAGGGGGGATAAAAAATACAGGTACACGGAGATACAGGCAAGAGTATTTGAATGCTGAAGAATCTGGGGATCTAAATAACATAACCCATTTGACAGTGTGCCATTGATAAACTTTATCCGATTCAAAGATCTTTAACCTTAACTTAGTTTAACTGATGTTGGAAAATTATTTCTTATGCATTATTTTTGTAATACTTTTGATTGAAATTTTGTATATAGATTACAGAGAAGAAAATAAAACAGATTGCTTAGGTGGTCAAGTTTCCTAAGGTGCAAGCTTCTGTTGAAATTCTGATTTCGCAATTAGCACAACTGCACAATTTTGCAACAGGTTGTCATTGTGGCACTTCTCGAGGAAAACCCCACAGCCTCATTCAGAGACCGATTCCCCCCACCTTTTCTACAGGGTTAGGGCTAGGGTTAGGGCTACTCTTTTTCAGTGCAGTTTTGAACAATAGTGGTGGGGGTATCTTGAAAAGTACCGGCATTGTTTCCTGATAAGCGTATTTTCGTCTATTTCAGTTATGTAAAAGCGTTTTTCTTGCTAGTTTACTTTCCATGGTGCGCAAAGACACTAAACATATCAAGATTTTAAATTTCTCAACAAAATGGTTACCGTACATGTCAAATTTCTCAATAAAATGCTTGTCGTGCTTCTTCGATTAATTTAAAAAGTTTTCTGAAATAAAGGCAAATATGTGAAATATGTGAAAATTCCTCAATGCTATAGAATTTTAATGTCATTTGAATAACAGTTTTGGAGAAATTTTAAGAGAAGAGATGGTGATAATTTTACATATTTTGTATATAGATACCGTTTGTATTAAAATTGCTTAAAGAGGTAAAAATCGTACAGAGGACTCTCATTTATTCCTATGCACATAATGGGGACTTTATGAGCAAGGTTATGAGTTCCAGCCTTGCACAGAAAAGGTCATTATAGGGAAGTTTATCCAATGAGGAGCAGGTTAGTCACCGCTGCTTCTTGAGCGCCTGTTGCGATTTAGAGAACTTTCTAAGGAGCCAAAAAAATCGCTAATTTAACAGAAGTTTGTTATTTTTATATTAAAATCATTGCTCCATTTTTCTTTTCTACACAAACTTTGATATGAAAAATACTGTTAGTTAAAGCACTATACATCTATAGAATTTTAACAAAACAGGAAGGAGCAGTGCTCTCTTTTTCCCCAGCAAATGATACAAGCGATTGCTAAGTTGCCCCTCCATGGCACTGTCTTTGTCGAATTGATATTGATCAGAGTAGTGATGTTGAGATAAACGACTGAATTTGTGATAAAAGCTGACAGATTGTACTAAAAACTTTATTGATAAGATATAGAACAAGTTATCTAAAATTTATACTTGAAACCTAGACTTTTATTCAAGAGAACTAAATGTAATCAGAATCTTAAGATAAAGAATGCCCCTTCCCTCGTGTTCAAGGACACTATGAAGATATAATGTCAATTTCTGATATCATTTTCATTACTCCTATTTATTTGCAGAGAGAGTTGAAAATATGGATTCGGGAAGGAGTTCCAGCTCGTATTTTGTTCCAAGAGCCAGCGAGTCTTTGGGCTATTCATTTCACATGAAGATTCTTTATAATGATGGAGAAGACGAAAAAACTCTCTATTCTAGGCTTTGAAGGTGCCTACAAGAAGAAAACCTTTTTTCGAATTCAACAAAACAAAGCCGATAGTTTTGTAGGCTTCATGGAAGTAGGCTTTCTTCCTGTCCTCGACAGATTATCCGGTTTCTACACCGTTTCGCTTTTAGCGGTTCTTCATACTGTCATTTCCTGTCTCTTGATTGAGAAAATGAAGAGATTTGCCGGAAGACTTCACGTTCCCATTTGAATTAAAGCTTGAGGCGGTCGGTACTTTAGTGAATGCAGTTCCGCAATGAAATCCTTTCTGCGCTAAAGAGATGCGAATTGCATTAAAGCCAGCAGAAGTCGTTGCACCCCCTGACGGAGGCGCTGGACTTGCCTGCACTTGCAACGGTTAATCTTCCGAAACAATGATATATCGTATATTTACTAACGGACGCTTAAAACAATACCAATGTGAAAACAATACTGATTGATCCTATGGGATCTTCGGTTGCTAATTATTGCAAAGCGAAATTTTGTATGATGAACAAAGGTCCGGCGGATAAAGAAAACTGGCAGTTGATAAATGCAAACAAAATGAAAATTAAAGCCGTAAATATAAGAGAGTATACTTTGAAAGAAAACAATGATATTTCATTTTCTTGATGTGTCTTGACCATTTAGCATCTACGATTAATTGGCTTATATTTTCAGAAGTGATAATCATTGACGGCTCAAATACACATGGGAGGCATTAGATAGTTTTTAAATCCTTCTGAAGGAACATTAAGTAGAACCGCTTAAATTACAACTAACCGACGACATTTAAAATCTACCGTTTTGTATTCATCGATGGAGCATCTATACCTAGCGACTATCTATTCTTAAGAGATATTAAGAAGAACCGCTTAAATTACAACTAACCGACGACATCTAAAATCTACCGTCTTGTATTCATCGGTTGAGCATCTATAGGCCAACCTATCGACTATCTATTCTTAAGAGATATCAAATAGAACCGCTTAAATTCCAACTAACCGACGACATCTAAAATCTACTGTTTTAAATTCATCGATAGAGAATCTATACCTATTGACTATCTATTCTTAAGAAATATTAAGAACAATCGTTTAATTGCAAATAAACAACGACATCTAAAATCTGCCGTTTTATATTCATCACTGGAGCATCTATATCTATCGACTTTGAAAAAGAATATATTCAACTGTTAACACCATGAAAAATTACCATGGTAAATTTCCTTCCAATGAAAACACAATATCCAGTATCATGCGACATAAATTAGCATCGCTACGGTTGCCAAGAAAGAAAGCAGGCGGAAGTGTTGGTTAAAGCAAAGTGATTTTTAAAGTACATGGTCATGATAGACTTTAAGTTTTTAGGCCCTATTTACATAAAATACTTTGAAGTGTTTCTCTGCCGTTCTAGACTGATTCTTGTGCAGATTGACAATATCTTTATCTCTCATCATACGTCTTGACGAGTAGAGAGGCACCTTTGTATCTCTTTGATCCGGAACTATAACTGGCATAGCTTAGTCGTTGTGCATCTTTCCCGTTTTTTATCTATTTTAAACTTTAATGCGTTTATTAGAAGAGAGGATTCGAAATAGTCTTCTTTTTTCTAGTATCTGTTCGAATTTCGAATCCTGTCTTCTCAATAACACATTGTAACATAAAATTGGCTGTGGACAATGTGATGGGCCGGATGCCAATTTATCCTTTCATGGTCAAGTCTAATGGCGCAGAGAGGCTGGCCTCCAAAATTACGCAGAGCTAAATGTCGATGTCCTGCGGTGGAGTATTGGGAGCTAGTGTGGCAACTAGAGAAAATGATCATGTTATCAATGGTGGTCACCTAGCTCAGTTGGTAGAGCGCAGGCCTCGAATTCGTTGATCACAGGCTCTTTTGTGACATAATTTTCTATTTCTCTAGTATCTATTTAAGCTTTCAATAAACCATGGGATTCATCCATTGCTCTTTTGACCATGTTATCGATCAACATTCTATTTATCTGCCATAAACCTGTGGACATTTGGTGTGTTTTCACGTTTCAGACCATCCTTAGTAAGGTTTGAAATGGGTTCCGTTTGCCTGAATTATCATCAAGTAACTCTACGATTCCTCAGGATAGTAATTACTTTATTTGTTCATAAACAGTTAGGACTAAGCCCTTCAGAAAAATTTCTTGAAACAGTCTATGACGGCGTTGTAAATTCAAGTATCCAAATTATCTAAATTTCAGAGCCAAATATGCACTCAATATGCTTTAGACTAGAATTACAGTATTTACTTTTTCAGCTTCCGAGTACTAAGATATTTTCAGTTGCGATGAGTTTGTGACATAGTCTCTTTGTCTTCTTTAAAAGACTACAGTAACATTAAACCGCTACTTCGCCGCCATTAATATCATCCCTTTAAAACAGACACCTCTTCTTGGCAAAACGGTAATAACAATACAGGAATAACTATGGGAAATAACAAAAGAAGAGTAACAATGAAATCCCCAAAGAGTGATGAATGAGTAGTTAAGCCCAGCTAGCCAGGGCTTGCCCGTGCCAATTACTTATCCAATCTATATGTAAAGCCAACAAAGGGATACGTCAAGAAGTGTGAAACAATGTAAGGAATAACTATTTGCTCAAATAATGTTGGTAAGTTGAGTTCGCACAGAATTAAGACAGATTTATAGGTTATCCTTGTCCCCTGAACAAATAGGAATCATAGGGATAGCAAGATTTTCAAATTGAGCCGAGATAAGCCGTAAATACCAAACTAAATTTTTTATCAAATTACCACTTCAGGAGAAAATCAGACCCTGGTATGAAACTCAAGAAATGTCACGTAAGTGACACAGATTTCATTTATAAGGATATTATTCTATGCAAAGCACCTGTTATTAATCTAGGGCATAAGGAATGCACAAAGTGGGACCTGATCAAGTCCCTACGAATAACACTTGTAATGACGTACTTACTAAAATTTTAGTTTGAGAAGATATTAGAGAAATAAAGGGTTTGAACCCAAACACACATACCCGACCGCAAACGTGGGACACGGGTTTGGATCCCTGTGATGACATCATTATCCATTTCTCTAGTTTCTTTTTAAACTTGAGATTATGAAACAAATTAAACGTATGTTTCATAATCTCTGTCCAAACTTATCATATCAAACCCTCTCTACTCATGAACAGTGATCAATCTTCACAATTGAAATTTATTCTAACCCTTTCATGTCAGCTGTGTTGACTTACCAAGGACCTTGTTGCACTGTTGGACTCCATCATGAAGTCCCTGGTTAATAAAGATACATTCACTTCATAAATCGTTTTGTCAGGGCCAGCAAAACAAGGAGGCCCGGGGGCCATATCTCCCCACTTTTCTGCTAAGTTTGATCTGTAACATTGAGCATGTGAAATAGTTATACGGTACCATTACTTGACAAAACCCATTTGGTCCCCTAACTCTGAAACGATTTCGCCGGCCCTGTTTGTACCTGTTGATCTCTGCTTGTACAAATTCAAGTCTTTTTCTATTTGCGTATCTTGAACTCTATTTGCATGTATCCAAACACATTGGCATTTTTATTTAGCTTTATTTACACATATCAACCATTTTTTCTATATATACAACTCCATTTCTAGATATTCAACTGCATCTGTATAAATTTTCAATTGCAAAACCATCGCCGCTTTATCTAGCTATCATCGATGCCAATTCATAGATTTCAGATCATCTGAAAAGGAATCGGGGAACACAAACTCAGCTGAAATGCGTACACCTGCTCCCAATCTAATTTCTCGAGTTTGGGCTTTCAACCCGTTCGCCAACATCTTCAGTGCAGAAGTAAACATGTTTTCTCAGTCGATAGGAGGATTGGAGTCTGTTTACTTTCTCGAAATTCAGCATTGATAGTAATATTTTTATTCCTTGGTATATACTGAAATACTTGTGGAAAGAGGATATAAACAACACGTTTAATGTTATGATGCCCTTGCCTAAATTGTGAGTACCTACATCTATCTCAGCGGACCTTTTAAGTACGCATTGATTACCGGTGCATGCGATAACAGTTCTCGCTGAAGGAGCTGAACTAAAGCTATACCAGTGATGCATACCCGCTCAATTTCCTCAAGTAGGAACTGTAGTTTTCAGAGGACATGGGTTATACCATATGATCTCATTTGGAGCCAAAAGACATCGAAGGAATTAATAGCTGCAGTGATATTGACGGGTAAGAATTCGATCACGTATCAATTCCCAACTTTGTTGAACCAATAGAGGAAATATGTTCACTTTCTCACGACCTCAATGAACAAGCCACAAGTTTACATTTCACAGATATTTTAACCGATTTTTTCACAGTTGAGACAATGAGATGACTTACGTTACGTTTTTGTAAATACTAGCGTTCTAAAGTTATAGTTTTTAAGTTATAAAATGGTATTTACAACCTTGTTCCTTAACCGTGTTTATGGATGAAAGCAACTTTGCAGTAATATCGATGCGATAGGCCTATGACATAAACTTTTATTTTTAGGGTTTTGCTTTTCAAGACCACGATCGGCTTCTATCTCAGCTCTTGGCAGTTCGTTTTTCAATCAAACTCGTTAAACAAAATTCAAGAATGCTCTGGTTAGGACTTTGCTAAACCTGTTACGTTATTGGTTGCTTAGGGAGATGTACAGCCAATATATGAAATCGAGGCCAAGAGTCCATTCAGGAATCCTTAGTTTATGTAAGTTTTGATATCGCAATGCGCTCTTTTAAATAAACGTCACGACTAAATTACGAAATCTTCGAAGCTCTTATAGTTATATGTGATTATATCAATGTAACACTTCGGTTATGTTTCTATGAATGACATAAAAGCTGATAACAGCTGGTGAGTTAGACCTTGATACTCCACCTCCCTTCCCCAACTTGCCCTCCCTATTAAATACTGGGAAGAGCAAATGCTACTGGGTGGGCTTATTGACTTTCAGGGATAAAATTCGAGTACTTATCACGAAGCCTCTGACGTCACATTCTCACAGATAAGCTTTATGACAATTTCCAAAAGAAATGGTTATTTGCGATGTGATGATTAAGTTCAGATTACTTGGTTCTCTTTGGATTTAGGTCCGTTTTAATATGAAGGGCGTGACAGCAACGGCGAGAAACTTAGTTGGGTCTCTACTGATAGCTGTGATCCTGCTGCAAGGGGAGGGAATTAAAAGACTCGAAGGTCAGAAGCGTACTGCTTTCTCACAGGAATGTATAAGCTATAAAAAGAATGCTGTTTGAGGATATTTTGAAGCACTAGGTTTAGATTACAATCAACATCAGACGAAAGGAGGCTTTTTAATGTGCAGCTTTAGCAATGACAAGTTATGACTGCATGAGCTAGCTAAAGCATTTTAATCTTTAAACTTCGGTTTAACTGAAATACCAGAAAACAAAACAGAACGTCAGAATGCGATTGAAAAAAAGACGAGCTGAACCTTGCACCCGGCTGCTTTTAAGAAAGAGCCCATCAGCAACTGGAATACTAACTAAGCGTTTCCTTTGCACACGTAAATAGTATTGGATAGAATGATTCAATCCATACAAGGAGAGGAAATAAACTAACACCGTCTGTCATGTTATCAAAGCACTGATATATTTTTGAAACCGTAATAACATGTTACCATGCATCGGTCACGAAGCTGAGGGGGGGCGGCGCCCCCTCTGAGAGAAATTTCTATCATTTTCCGCCCCCCTCCCCCTGAGCAAAATTATAACCGTATTTTAAAGCGTAAAACCAAAGGCTTAGCGGAATTTTATTTGGACTTGATAGC
>JAAAKL020004144.1:0-21560 GCA_010016065.2 Carybdea cf. marsupialis auct. non (Linnaeus, 1758) | reverse complement strand
AATGCGCTTGTGCAAGTTAATGACAGGGTGGAGCAATCATTAAGAGATGAAGGGGTATAATGTTGGAGAAAAAAAATTAATAATGGAAATATATTTTTAAAAAAATAATGATAATATTATATAAGAAAATAAAATAAATAAATAAATAGAAATAAATAAAAATTGTAGACTTATAAACAAATCATAAAAAATAAATATTAAAATAAATATAACAATAAAAATAAATATAAAAATAAGTATAAAAATAAGTATAAAAATAAATATAAAAATAAATATCAAAAGGGAGAAAAATATATAAAAAGATATATATAGAGAGAGAAATAATATAGATATGTATAACAAAAACAACGACAACAAAAAGCAACAACAAAAAGACAAAAGCAATAACACAACAACACCAACAAAAAACAAAAAAAACAACAAAAAACTCCAACAAAAACACAACAAGAAACAACAAAGAAACTAAAAAAAATTATAAATTGAAATAAATATCAATTTCATCGATAATATAATAGCTTGATTAATGATCATCAAATCTACTTTTTATTTAAAATATAAAGCTTTATACATACCTGTATCATATATCACATTTCCAAAACAAGTGCAACAGTTCACTGTCTTTTTGCCATGGATGAGATATCTGTTCGATAAAAAGGGGGTTGTTACTATCAAATTTGACATGGTCAGCCGTTCAAACATTACTCACTTCCAGTGCGGCTGGTGGTGATTGGGGCGTGGTCAGTTAGGCATTATGGTGGTGTACTTTTCTTCCCAATTGTGACATATGTGGTGTTCAGTTACAATTAACTCTAGTTACAATTTCTTTAAAAATGCATATGCTTGGTATAGCTCACAATCTATCATCTGTCCTTTCGGAAGCAGAATATGTTCCATTTAGCAAGCAAAACTTATGCATAGGGTAAATCTACCCCATTCTATCTATATTGTGCATTTTGAGGTCATTCAATCACAATCTAATCTTCAGAGCTTCATTTACAGTATGGATCATTTAGTTGACAAGCCTTTCAGCCTGTCTTATGAACATAAACAGCATTAACTAAATTAAAACAAAATTTAACATATCTGAAAATGGTACATGAAGTGCATGTCACCTAAATTGATGATGTGTATTTACAAAGTCCACCCACCAGAAGTCATCCAAGAAGTAAAATAAACAGGTAACATAATCTTGTTAGATAAAAGTTATTCTTGATGGTGAAAGTTCAGTTACTGGTGATAATGTATCCAGTCTATGCACATATACAATTTTTTTTGAAATGTTCTTGCACACAACTGTATCCACGATCACTGCTACCCACAAAGTCCATTTGGAACAAATTGCCATTAACTCCAAATCATACAGCAAAGAGAAAATTTAGAATCACTAATTGATGATAATCTATCCAGTCTGACCACATATACAACTTTTTGAAAAGTCCTTGCACATAACTGTAGGCTCTATCAATGATCACTGCTACCCACAAAGTCCATTTGGAACAAATTGCCATTAACTCCAAATCATGCAGCAAAAGGAAAGTTTAAAAAACACTAGTTGATGATAATCTATCAAGTCTGTACACATATACAACTTTTAGAAAAGTCCTTGCACATAACTGTAGGCTCTATCAATAATCACTGCTACCCACAAACTCCATTTGGAACAAATTGCCATTAACTCCAAATCATACAGCAAAGAGAAAATTTAGAAATCACTAATTGATGGTAATCTATCCAGTCTGACCACATATACAACTTTTTGAAAAGTCCTTGCACATAACTGTAGGTTCTATCAATGATCACTGCTACCCACAAACTCCATTTGGAACAAATTGTCATTAACTCCAAATCATGCAGCAAAGGGAAAGTTTAGAAAACTCTAATTGATGATAATCTACCAGTCAGTGCACAAATACAACGTTATGAAATGTCCTTGCTGTATCCATGATAGCTCCAATGTACAGAGTATATTTGGAACAAAGTGTTGGAAGGGAATAGGAAGAAAATGTATATAATCAATACAACTTTCTGTAAGGGGCGTGGCAGCGGTCAGGCGTGTCAGAAAACCTCAAGATATAAGGCGCGGTTAGCTGTATGTATTGACTTTTAAGACTTTGTTGTCACAACAATTTAAGTAAGAAAACGATCACAGGGTTCTAGGAAGAAGCACGAAATTCCTTACTATTAATACATGTAAAATATATAATTAATAAAATGTACAGATATATAGCATATATATAGGCTGGAATGATGACAATACATTCAATTGTCCAAAATACAATCAATAAATATGCTATGAAAGTCCAGAAAAAGATAAACAAGTATTTCGGCCTATCAGTGTATCAGCTCCCTGTATCCTAAGCTAAGAATACAACAGCAACTCAAGTTTGTCAGTCTTTACAGCGTAAAAACAACAAACGTTTTGAGAGCACAGATACAACTTGAATAGAAATATAAAATACTAAATGAGTAGCAGAAGATAATAACAAGATGAGTAAGGTAATCACTAATTACAAGGAACATGAAATCACTCACCCGATGGCGATGACAAGAGTACTGTATAAACGAAATCTAACGAGTGACTTCTACCAAGCGATTTGGAAGAACGATCTTGCAGTTACTACACTTTGACTGTTCAGGGTCACTTCAGTCAATCACAACTGAATATGACAGTGGAATGTACTGTATATATGTGATAAGGAGATAGCTATGGAATGTTGGATTAGCCAACAAGGTAAGTTGTTGGTATCTAAGTTAGGAAGAAGCTACTATCATGTTGTGGGGAGTTATTACAATGTTGCAACGAAACTACCAGCAATGTTTATGTTTCTACATCATAGCTATTGTTTACTACACGGTTGTTGCAGATTCCAGAACAAATGCGATGGGAATTGCAATCACAACTACGTAGGTGCATAGGTAATTTGGTAACATACGATGTATACAAAGCTGCAACATGAATTACAGAATAACTAGTTGTTAGCTACATTTACGTTGTAGGTAATTTCGACATTACCTTTTGGCATGTAACGCAATGTACCTTAGCTGCATAATGAAAATAGCTAACTACGATATCTCGGGTATCTCACACTACACAATCCTTAAGGAAGGAATTTGTTCTCATGTTACAAGTTAGAAAACAATCAATGGTTTTAATCGTCAAAAACATGCTTATTTCTGATAAGGTGATTAATACACCAACAAGCAATATTCAATTATTCACCAGAAAGGAAACTATGTATTCAACAACATTTCGTCTATAACTCACTTCTTCATTTCATTTAAATTATTATATTTCCAATTGACCTGAAGAAGTCAGTTATAGATGAAACCCTACTGAAAATTTGATTGTAAATTTTATTGCCTGTAAATTATCGCTACCATGAATAGCAGCAGAAGTATTATCAACACTGGCTCAAATCATATGAAGATGTGCATTTGCAGTTGTTTTGCTCTGAAAGTATAGCATGTCATATTTTGAAATTCATGGTGCTATTTTCATACATTTTTAATTTGTTGATTGTTTTTCTAATGTACTTACTTAGTTGACTTGTCACCTATGTATATTCAGTGTCACTATGCGACAAAGCATGGTTATCTGAATACATGTACCATGTGGGCCCTGTTACTCACCTGAAGACAAGTTGTAGCTTCAGAATGCTAGGGCACAACCCAGGTTATTTTGCTCTATCTCGACCCTAAGGGTTACTGTGCTTCACCTATGATGAGGAAGGGCTGGGGAGTAGCGTGACCTTACACTTTAAAATTTTTAACATTTTACATGCTTTTATAGACTATAGATTTTGTACTTTTATGTTTTAATTTTTTTAGTTCACTTGCCAAGGCTTCCCCTTTTAGGATTCCCCCCTCCCCTAGAGTGAATACTGATTTTTATGATATGTTCCAAGTTGTTACAGTACCTGCCCCCTTCCTTTTAGGTATCTGCCAAAGTTTTAGAATGTTTCCTTGCAATGAAACGATATCACTTGGAGGCATCTTCAGGAATCGGGTCAGAATTATGATAGAAATGAAAGTATCCATTATATCTACACGAGGAGAAGGATGGTGTAAGAGAACTGGCTGAATTCGTTTTAATCAATCTTGAAATAAAAGGTAGCGCAAAGGCTGAATAACAAACCAACAGCAAACGTACATCATTTTGAGTTTTAATGCTCATGTGTTACGTTGAAGAAGCTCTCCAATTTATATTAATTCTCGCTGTTTTGAAACTCTATTGAATTGTTTTAAGAATTTACTTTACTTCCTTTGCAAGAACACATCAATAGTAAAATGCACGAGAACAGCGCGTTTTTCACGATTTTATTGTCACAATAACCCAATAAACTTTATTTCATAGCATGGAGGTATTTATGTTAGGAGAAATGACAGAAAGAATGAGGACAGAATCAGAAGGTAAGTGCTGTAATTATAAATACAACTTAATGGCGTATTCTTACCTCCTTTTATATTTGTTCACTTGAATTCTCGTGATTCAGGTTTCAAGATTTATGTGGTTTAAATCGTTACATGATTTGGAGAGCAAACTCAATTTTCTGTTTGCATGTCACATCTTTCTGTTTGCATGTCACATCTTTCTGTTTGCATGTCACATCTTTCTGTTTGGAACGGTGGAAGCTCTCAGCCCAGGATATTATCTAAACAGCGTTATCGTACTTTTTATCAGGATGTTTCCCAATTTTATTATTGTTGTTCATTACTCTGATGGGAGACAAGATCGACAGTCTTAAAGGTTGCTGTCCATTGTACTTATTAAAATATTTATTCTGCTTAGCTTTGTTATGGGTATTTTCATTCATATAAAATGTGGTATTCATCACCAATAGCAGTACTGTGTTACAAAGTACATCATCCCCGATCTTTCTCAACTTCTCGATATCTATAAGTAGCCTAGAGTCACCAATAGATAATAGATTGCCTCTTTCGAGTGAATGGAATTTTTCCAATTGACAGTCTTTTCTAAACCGGTTTTATATTTCACATGGTGACAATTTCATTGATTCCTTTATCCATCTCTGCAAAAAGATTGATTTTTAAGTATAGTTCAATTATATGCCATTCACAAGTAACTTTTAGTTTATCCAAACATTGAAATTCAACAGTTTTTCAGTATGTTTCTAACGTGTCTTAGCAAAGGCAAATAGGACTTGCCTGCTGCATAACCATGCAAGTAGTCGTGCATTACTTCACTTAGTTTTGTGTTTTCTTCTATTCAATAGCATTTTCCAATAGCCTATAGTTCCTTTTTGTATTTGTATATACAGAGGAAATCTTACTAATTTCCCGCACACTGTTACTGAGTGTGAGCGGTCTGACTCTCAAGATGTATTTTTCAAAAGCTTGTAATGTAACCGCACTAAACTATCATATACATACATATCAGATACATATCCAAATCAACTAAGTTCTCGCCTTGGCAGCTTCAAGTACCATTAGATATAGAGAGATCTAAAGAGATAGCTTCAATGTACATTGTGTAGATTGCTGTCTTTTACGCATTATAATTGTAGAAGACTACAACGATTTACGAAGACAAAGACGCCGGTGAGTACTACGAAACAATGTAGCATTGATCTCTCTTATCTTTTAAATAGGATACAGTAGAGAGCTATATATAGGGAGAGAGAGGAACCAGTTTTGTGTAATATCGTAGCGGTAATAAAATCCTTCTAAACTATGGAATATTAAGATTGATAGCTATATTCATAAACTCCTTGACTTAAGGGAAGCATTGGTCACCCGCTGTTTATAATTGAAATACAAACTGCTTGCTTCAATTCTACACCTTTATAACACAGTTTACGTACATAAATTATTATATTATTTGAGGTGATTATATGTAAATATGTCTGCCGGAGTACTAGTATACGATATTGGCTATAGTAAAACTTGGTGGCAAAGAATAAAACTGGTTACCGGTTGTAGTGAGATAAGTGATAACGCATTTTGGCAAACATTCGTACTAAAAAAACGTTATTTAATTATTTTTAGTAAACATAGGGGCTAAAAGAGATTCGGGCTGCTTTGGCCGTTTGTAGGGATGAAGGAGAGCCGTCTTGAGGAGCCCATCTTTATGGGGAGGGTGATACTACCGTCAAGGGTCTCCCAGCATAACCAGAGTGATCAGAAGCACCTCCATTCTTGGAAACAGCAGTTTTGAGGATTCGTTCTCAGAAGGAAAGCAACGTCACATTTTACATATTTATTTATTTTAGGTCTCTTATTTCTTTCTTCACAGATCTTGTTCCGTTTTTTTGTAGCTTTGGCTAGTTATATTCCCCGAAGGAACCAGGTTTAATGTAAACAAACCGGAAGCCATTCGACAGAGCCAAAAGTTTTCAGAGGAAAATGGTAAGATAACATTGCCACGATTTAGCGTACGGTCCATTTTCCCTTCTTTAAAACGATGGCAGCACCTTAACGTCAAATTGTGAAGTCATTGCTGGTCAAGTGTTCGACCAGGCTTTTTCCCACTCGATGCAAGGGGACTTTTACGTTCAGACACTCCAACGAACATACTCACCTCCAATGCAGCTCTCGATTTTCAAATCGGCATTCAGGAATGCTGACCTATATTGTGCCTGATTTGATCCTGGGTTTTGCCAGTCTGAATTTTGTTTCTCTTAGTCAAATAATCGCTTTGTATTCTGTGTTTTGTATTCGTGTTTGATTGTACATATTTTAATTGAACAGCTCTCGTATCATATGTGCCTCTCCGGTCGCTATGATTTGTTTTGCTGACCGGCAAGGGAGTAAGGTTGGCTATTGTTGACCCTAACCTCCAATAACATGAAGTTCGTGAGGATTTCTTACCTTCTACCGGATCTACCTACTTACTTATTTCTCTGGCTACCGGTCTACCTACCTAACAATTTCTGCCCTTACGTACCTTCCTAGTAATTAATTGGGTACGTACCGATATGCTATGCGTGCTTATGTATATATTGGTCTAGCCACTCATTTACTCACTTACAAGACACCATACGTATATATCTACTACCGAACTACTTTACGTTTCTTTCTTTCATTTGTCATAAATTATGAAAAAAATGCTTGAGTTATCGAACATGTGTCACAATCGGAAATTTTTGTATTTCAATCTGTTTATGGACGGACTGACTTCAGGATGTCATGCCAAAAACTTTACAAAAGCTGGGGGAAAAGAAAGTTACATGTTGCATGAAGCGAAAAGAATTACTTATCACAATGAAAGAGAGTTTTTTACCTTTTTCCCAAGTAAAAACATTTTAAAAAGTGGCTTCCTTTTCTTGCTTCTTCCAACAAATTATTCCTTGCGTTAGCTCCTCCGGAAAGACTTTTTCAACCATCTGTGCTTTTTTATTAGCCTATGATCAGTCAATGTATATCGTGGCAGCGCGTGGGTAGGAGTAAGTTTCTGTTAGGAAGGTTGCTCCTTGTTTTGAGCAACAACATTAACTTATTTATACACCACAGTTTGGCATTTCTGTATTTCTAAGTCTACCCATCGTTTGTCAACCAAAATGGTGGTCCGACGTATTTCTTGGTTATAGTGGCTACTGCCAGTAAGACCTCTTGCTGCCCAGTTTTGATTCCATAGTAGGCCGTCAATTTCAGTTGAGCTACAAAAGCCCCAAAGTTGGAAATAGTGTTCAATAGTAAAATTCGATCATACGTTTTCTAGTAGAAAAGGAAGGAATTTCCTCTATATTGAAGCATGCTGATAGTTCGCGAATCTTAAAAAGAAATTCATTAGAAAATGAAGTTGTTTCTTCTAGTAACAGTGTACCGTAGTAAGATATCCCGCCTCTTTGACGACCGTCAGTTTACTGTCTCTTTCATTAACCATGGTCTTCTTTAATTGAGTAGTGATCAGCATTGTGTCTGTTTTACCAACGTTCAAGGACAACATATTCCATGTCAGCCACGAATCTAAGATCGTAATATCTTCAAATATAGTGCCCTTTAAATTTGGTAAAATATTGGAGCACATGAACAGTTTAGTATCACTAGCGGAGATAGACCTAACAGAATTGTCAATAGCAACAAGAAGTTCGTTATGAATAGTAAGAATCAAAAGTGGTGTAGGGATGAGCCTTGTTTACACTGTCAGCAGCTCTTATTTTTCAATCCACCTTGTTGACTCTTTAATGCTGTCTTCTTTTGGAGAGGTAAGGCGAAGCTAAGCCAGCTCTTCATTCACTTTACCACAGTAGTATAGCTTTCCACATTGGTTATGATTAACCAACCTACCTGCCAACTATACCGATTTTATCTGAGCAAGTAGAGTTTGCAAGTTTCTTCCTTCAATGAGGGTATATCATCTTTACTCCTTAGGCAACTCTCTGTCTCTCTCTCTGTGCTAGTGTCGTGCCTGATGCGGGCCTTGACGGGCATGACAAGTGTAGCTGTTCTAGCTAGCAAGAAGGTTCGTCTCTGACCTCCTCTGGAGCACGTCTCGGGGATTTTCCCTGGTCCCCTTTGTAATTGAATGCCCAAGGAACTTCCGAGGTCTTCGTTCGATCGTTTTGAGTAGTTCACGCTCCTGACTGACTCTTTGTAGTACTTCGGCGTTGGACACCTTATCGACGTACGAGACTCTGAGCATGCGTCGATAAAACCACATTTCTGTAGCTTCGATGTTCTTGCGGTTTCACATGACCACGTCCAAAACTCTGACCTGTAGAGGAGCGTAGCCCACACAAACATTTTGAGCAGGCGCACTTTGATATTGATGGAAAGATTGCGATCCTTGAAAATTGATCTCATTTTGTTGAAGACGGAATGCTGCTTTTAATCTCCTTCTTGCAGCGTCAGACGACTTGACCAGCTATCCTAAGTAGTTGGAGCTAGAGACCTGTTCCAGTGGTTCTAGTCCTGTTCAAATGGTGCTACTGAGCTCAGGTTCGGATTTTGAGATCACCCTGCACTTTGTCTTCGTTATATTGATGTCCAAATCGTACCTCTTGCTGCTAGTAATAATGGCTTCCTCTGAAGGCCCCCCTACGACGTGGCAATGAGGACGGTGTCGTCAGCATACCCCATGTTGTTGATTCGCTGACCGTTGATTTGGACCCCCTCTTCTTCCTCGTCTATGCAACAAAGGATCACTTCTGAGAAGAAGGTGAACAGATAAGGAGATGCGACGCATCCCTGTCTCACGCCTAAGTGGATTTCTATGCAGTTGGCCTTTGGGTAGTCTGATAGTTGCCTTCTGTTAGTCGTACACTCTCGCGAGGATGCACAGATCTTTGTTGTCCAGTTGAATTTGGCTTTGGCGTAGTCGATGAACAGTACCAGTAGTCGTCGAATTGCTCTCTTGCCTAGCATTCTGAGGACGAAAATTCGCATTTCGCGTGCCTCAATCTTTCAAGAAGCTGTATTGTTGGGTAGAGATTTATGGAAGAAGTTTATTTCTCACTAGGTGGAGAACCATGTTTAGCAATAATTTCAGGACGAGGCTCATTAAGTTGATATCTGGTACTTGGAGCGGTCCAGGTTTCCCAGATCTTTTATGAGGGTGATGAACACCGACTGTAGCATCATGAGAGGGAAGTCCCCGACTTCATAAACCCTAGACACAAGCTCATGAGCGAGGTCAACTCCGGTCTCATGGCCCATCTTGTCTCACTTTTTAGAATGGAGGGCGTCCTGGTCGTCTCTCTGATGACTTCTTGAGCGGGTAGGTTGTCATTGAACAGGTCTCTGATGTATTCTTCCGATCTTGCTGCTACGTCTTTCTCTCGTAGAGGACTTTGCCTTGCTGTGATTTGATGCATTTGGATGGGGGATGGGGGGAGGGGGTGATCTTTTTCCTGTAATGGTGTTGATTTTCTTGAACATCTCTGTTGCATTGAGGGTCAGTCCTTCAACTTCTTGACACTACTCCTCAATCCACTCCTACTTTGCTTTGGTGCACTTTCTTTGGATTTTCTTGTTGACTAGATCATATTGTAGTTGGTCGCTGTTTTTCACGATCCTTCTTTGTTCCATCAGATCTTTGATTTCCTAAGTCATCCAGTGTGACTGGTCTTTTCTTCCTTCTTTCAGGATGTGCTATTGGGCTGCACCAACGGTGATTTGTGTAGGAGTTTCAAAGTGCGCATTCCGATCTTCTGAAGGACCATTTTGGACGAGCTCACTTGACTCTACCATTGTCTTGAATTTTTCCTTGATGTCTGGGTTGCTGTGTAGTGTGCATGAACTTTGGGGTCCTTTTGACTTTGGGAACCTTCTTGAGGCTAAGCTTCAAATGCATAACAATTGGATTGTGGTCAGAATTGATGTCCGACCTTGGATATGCTCTTGCATTTAGAACCGCGTTTCTGAAATGCTGATTGATCATGATGAAGTCTATCTGGTTCCTCGTTTGGTCTCCTCTCGCGGATGGGTCTGGAACCAGGTATCCGTGATTACCGTTTGATTCGAAGTGCACCAAGCCACCAGCTTGTCCCCTCGGTCGTTCCTGAGTTGGTGAAGTTTCGATCGAGGACCAGCCCGCTGTGGATGTGACTTTTTGGATGGCTTGAGTAGAACACACGCTTGTTATCCTTTGAGAATTCCCCCGCCTTTGGCTATTGAACTTCGCATAGATCTTCATCTTTACCATCTCCTGCATCACATTGTCCAGTTTCCCCGCGTGATAAAACGTGGGAACGTTCCACGTTCCTAATATGGACACCTTCGTGGATGGAATGAGTGGAAGGTTTTTGGTGTTGGTCGCAGTCGGTAGGTAGTGTAGACATTGCGACCTTTGTCCCACACTACCGTTCCGGGTACTTGGATACGGTCATGCTCGCCCCGCGGCACCAGCTCACGATGACCCGGCGAGGGTCCTAGAGTAGATGGCGTTCCAGGTCCCCGTGATGCAGTTGATCTTAGTTCGTTTTGTGTCACTGTCATGCTGTATTAGGCCCGTTGAATGCTTTCCAGTAGGTGGACCAGGTCCTTTCTGGAGTATGATGGTTGCCAACCAAGGCTAAAGGCTCCTTCTGCCCTTTGGTTTGAAATCAGAGTTCACCTTCTCTTAGGGTGGCTGCCGGCAACTACAGCCTAGTGAAGAAATCTACGAACTGAAAAGCTCAGTATGAGTGGGTGAAGAAGTGTTGTGGTTTCCATGATCTCTGGTGTTGTCTCAAGATACGTTAACAATGTCTTGCAGGGATGAGCAGTATTTCGGCTAGGTTGTCCAGGTCGTTGAAAATATTAGCAAATTTGCTTAAATGTTGTAAGAACTAGATATTGAGAAATTGATTACGGCGGAACTGAAGTAATCATTGTAATATTTAATTATGGTGTTATGGCAGATTGCATCACTTAAGAGGTGAAAGCAGAGTTCAATTGTTTCTGTTTTATTCCCACAGGAGATGTATACTAATATACAATCATGACTTACAATTTGAATTCGTAACGGTGTGTTGTCTTAGGTTAAACTAAATGGACTGCTTATTTAATGCCGACGCTGAATTATTGCCCATAAACCCCTTCTCTTACTTCGCGCAGATATTCCAATTTTTAACCACGTCCTTGTACCAAGAGCTAAAGCAACGCAGGTAAGTAGCGTTCAACAGAACACTTGTTTCATTTTATATAGAAATCAATAACCACTCACTTGTTATCAGATAAAAGTTCCAAATTTTATCAATTTATTGAACGCTACTATATTTTTTTTTCATGTCATCTTTATGTTTTAGGCGAAGGGTATAGTTAGGGTTCAGACTTTTCATTCGGTGAAATATTTACATTTAGTACCTTATCCATACTTGGCCATTAACTGGTACACGGTCATGTAACCGTCACATTTTCTTAACCCTGAAAATTTTCTGATGCCTTCAAATTGTGTATTGCCCCCTTATCAGTATCGCCCTATAGTTCAGCTAACTGTAATTAAACAGTTGATATAAAGGATAGAACTTGAAGTTAGGACGAAATAGCTTTTTTTGCAATAAACACTCTTAAGAGTGCAAAATGTTCGGAATGAAAAAAAATAAATAAAATTATACCCAGCTGTGTTTTAAAGAACCAATCAGGATTTAGGCAGGCATGTGTTTTTTCATCAACCAGTATCCTTAGGATTATGTAATAATCCGAAATGCCCAAGTAATAAGTATGAGATTCTGTTTGCAAAGAAATGGTTTTATGCTTTTGTTTGAAGAGTTTTATTATTTCGTACAATCTGAACCAGAATCCATGGTCGATACCAGTGGCTGAAAGCTTTAATCCCATTGGCCCTTGGCTCGGGAGACAAGCCCTTACACCCCCCACACTCCCCTCCTCGAAAAAAATTAGTAAAAACTATTATAACAATCGCACAGTTTTAGTTTGGTATTAGTGCTGTTCAATTTGAAGACAGTAATCAGTGTAACACTGTAAGCTAACGTTCTTGCTATTCACAAGCAAAGTCAAAACTTAAAGTCCGATTTTTCGGCTCGTATGTAATCCACTTGCTATCTCTTGGTTTCGTTATACAACACTCGCGAATTTTACGAAGGCCATGGAGGTTGTACCGTCTGCTTTGAAGGCACTGGTCTGTACTATTGGAGTAGGAATACGATAGCCAGTTGCGACTTCCAAGTGGCTGGGGTGGTGTTGTTGAGGAAAGGGAAACACAAACAACTAGAGCCAACCCATCATTAACTTTATACATAGTGCCTATTAATCTAGTCTTCCCTCTGCTTCATGTAAGATTTTGCATCCGATAACATGGCAGCATAGCATTCTTATTAGGATTTCTTTGCTATTGTATTTTTATAGTTGAGTCTTGAAGAACTAGGTGATTACATTGATGCTGTTTATGACGTTACGATAGCATACAAAGATCCGACGAAAAACATTGTACCAAGAGCTGAATCCCCAAGTTTAACAGGTGACGACATCGTACATTGTTTGCTTGTTTCGCAATGTTACTGTTGCTTGTGGATCAGTAGTGTAATTTAGGAGCGGTCACGTGCGTCATATGTTTATGAATTCCTGGGAGTGGTGAGTGGTTTGCTATTCTGTTATTAACCTGGACAACAAGCACGGAGTTGTCTTTTTCTAAAGTGGATTATGAATTGACTGATTGTGTAGCAAGTTTGGTTGTAAGGAGAAAGTGAAACTGTAGGAAAAAATAGATGGTGATCAAAGATGGATTCAGAGGATTTATGCATTGCAAGTAGTTTATATGAAACAGTTTGGTCTCTTTTTTCACCACTTGACATGACAGGGCACGGTCACAGCTTTCCTCTGTGAAGTTTTTCTTCACTTTGAGATCTTGGTGTACGATTAATCGTATATTGAACAAATGCATGAATTAGGAACCAAAAGTTGGTCTCAAAGGGAACAATATGTTCTATGACACATAAAATAAGCTGTGATTTTTCTTTCCTCTCTACTACGTTACGTTGTTACGTATTGAAAAGCGTATCATTTCAAACCCTCTCTTCTCGATAATACTTTTCAATCGTCTTTTGAAAAAGTGACGGGATGATGATCCTTTCATGATCAAGTGACGTAGCACAGAGACGCTTGTCTCCACATTTGCACAGAGCTGGGTGTCGATGCCCACCAGTGGAGGGTTGGAAACTAATGTGGCGACGAGAGAAATAAGAGTTTGATATCAGGGGGGTGGTATAGTTCAGATGGTAAGGGAGCATTTAGAATTTGTACCTCCCAGATTTGAGTCCTTTTGGTGACATTTTTTGTTGTACCCATGTGTTTTCAAAACTTAAGATTTCAAACCTCCCTTATCCGTAACACTTACGATAGATTGTGGAAATCAGCAATTGGTAGTAATGACCTGGTACTTTGACTACAAATGCCTGCTTATTGGAATGACTGACGACGATGTTATGGCACAGCAGTGGGGTTATAATACGTAATATTTTGGCTTCTTATTCACTTAATTACTTGCAGTAATTAATTTTTTATTTATAAATTGGGCCTTTTCTTGATTAGAATTCTTAGCGGACGGAAACCAGGAATTACACATTCATGTTTCTTGTATCCGTGGAGACGAAATTCCAAAGGTATGACCTAGTTCACAACTTTGCCAGAAACTCTTCTTAGTTTTATGACTTCTTGTTTTGTAACATAATCAAGCAAACACGCACGTTTCTTTGTAATAAACAAAACAGTAATTTTTTGTATGATTTTATAGCAAGTTTGTTTATTTTCTTAACATTTATCTTTATTTGATAATCAATGAAGTGAACTATTGACAACTATATATACATGTGTGTGTGTATTTAAGTACATTTACAACCATTAACGCTTACAATAGAATTACAAGAAGATAGTTGTATAAAAGAGAGATGAGCAGTGTTAATTAAAAACATTAATTTAGCCCACCTATCAATTTGTGTTATGAATTTTGTGTGATTTTGGCATGTGTTACTTTGGTGTTCAGATCATGGTCTTCCAAGTTCATGTGTAGTGCTTCTTTTATTTTAAGTTGAAAATTTTCTAGATGCAATGTTTAATAAGGTGTAGCAGTCTTATTTACATAACACCTCACATGAAAGAGGCAAAGTGTTTATAAATCTATGAACTCTTATCCCATCCACAACTTCCTTCTACGGCAGGAATACACTCCTCTTAGTTTTTAAAGTTAGTTGTTTCTCTTTTCTTCCGCTTTTGTGATTTGTTCCCCGGGCTGATCCTTGTGAAGAACTTTGCCTTGTCCTGTCTGACTCAATCTTAACTCTCTAACTGTAAATTTCAGTGATCTTCTTGCTTTATTTACCCTTACGTCCATCGTATTGCTTGAAGTTGGAGGAGTGCTACCTCGTCACCACCCGTCTGTGCAGTAATCATAATGATTACAACTCACAACTTGTTATATTATTACTCACATGCGTGTTAAAAATACTATGTAACCATCTCTATGAAGTCGATAACACCTTGAAATTGCCTAACTTTTCTTTTAGACTTCTCAAGAAATAAAGACATGGTTATTGGAGTGTTTTGAAAAAAAGGAAAAGTAAGTTTACACTTAAATTAAAGAAACCATTTTTTTGGAGTAACGTTGAACCGGTGTTAAAGCCGTAAGAAGAATATAGCCATGGGAATTTTAGTTCCATTCGTGTATTTTGATGAGATTTAAAGAAATAATATGCGTATCATACGACATGTCTATTACTATGTAAGCAGCGGGACAATACTGAATTGTAAGTTTATATCTTGGTTGTGTTGCTTTATCTTCTGTATTCAATTTCATTTAGATAATAATCGGTGAGTTACCTGTTAACTTTTTTTGTCAACGCCAGCCATCTTGGAAATCGTTTAATAGATTTGACACCCTGTTATGGTTCGCAAGTTCACATTCTTCATTTTCTTTTGGTCTTAGATTATTGTCAGCATTTTATGACGAAGAAACTGGAGGGAAGTTCCCAGGACAATCTTACACAGTATCGTTACCATTTAGCAGGACTTTTATCCCTACCCTAGTTTTTGGGACGACCGCTGTCCTTTCCCTCGTGTCACCCCGTGGTAGATCATTGTATTGGAAATGGACAGTTGGATCATGTGTATCCACACTGATGTATATGAGTTTATTTTACGATGCTCTGCAAACGTAGTCTGCGACTTAAGGTAGTTAAGGTTAGGTTACCAAGGCGTTGAAACCGCTATGCTCAATTGGCTTTCTATCTGAAGTTGCTTGGTCATAGTCATGCCATTCGACGCCGCGAGGAAGACCGGAAACCTTACGGTATCTAAAATACCAAGCAAAATTTGGCGTGTCGTTTTCCACAGTGATTATCGATTTACACTGGTTTGTGTGTGAATACAGTTTATGCAAGCTTTAGTTTGTATTATCCGGCCAATTCTGTCGTGTTCAGTACTGCTCAAGTCGACTCGCATAGCACTGTGCAAACGATATCATTTATCGCAGTGGTATTTAATGCTTGTTATCGTAGTGATTTATTTTGTAGTTTGCTGTTGTAATAGAATCCCAAATTTCATAGTTGGTCTCCTAACGGGTCGTTACCCGTCGTTTGATTTTCATGTCATCAATTTCTTAATTTACGGGGAGGAATCTGCGTCTTCACTGAAAACCCAACCCAGTTCCAAATCCATCAATATTTTTTAATGCTCTGTCTTGTCGACTATGAAGTTTGTAGTCTTAAGCCTCCGCGTTGCATTGAAACCGCGAGACAAATAGCAGTACTAATATTCTGCTCAAAACGTTTGTTAACGGTACAGAACAGTAAAACTGTACAAAGTAGCGAAAACATGGGAGTACTTCAAAGCTTTTCCCGTCAGACACTTCTTAGAGTACAAATCGTCAACATATGAAATTGAAAAGGGAATAAAAAAATAGCCAACTGTGTTTTCAAAGTAGCCAAGCAGAACTCTGACTGCCAGGTTGGTGTTTTTGCGACCAATCATTAGCCGTGATACTGAGTGGTTGACCGAAAAGGTCCAATGAAATGACAAATTCTATTTGCCTACAAAGCAGCGGTTTTCATGCTTTGATGTGGACGAATTCTAGAAAGGCCAAGTGAAAAGCTGACATAGCTTTACCTATAATACGGAGGCGGTCATCCGTGTAAATTTTCGCTCGGTCTAGGTTTGTAAGCAACTGCTGCCCTTTAGCAGAGTCACATTGCTAAATTACTGTTTTAGCGTTTGAAACTCGAGGTGGTTGTTACCTTGTACGAGTTGATGGTAACCCCAACAGTCCGGCAGTCAAAGTTCTGATTGGCAATTTCGAAAACACAGTTAGGTGAAAGATTGTTTTATTCCCTTTTCAATTTCATATGCTGACAATTTTGTACTCCGATGAGTGTCCGACGAAAAAAGCTTTTTAAATACTAAAATGAATACGCTACTTTTTGTAGTTGTATTGTTTTGTTATAGTTTCTTGATCAATTAGGTGCAAAGCCTAACAGTCAATCCCAACATATATAGTCATAACCTTTCTTTATAACCTTTCTTTCTCTACATGGTTAGGAGGTGGTTATGCCTGAGGAGATAAAATCGGCGTTGGCACAATAGATTGTAACATCATTCTCAGATACACGAAGAGATCTGTATATTAAACAGAATCATACCGCCATCCGAATCATACATTATACGATAGGTTCTCAAACGTTTTCCAGAAATAAAAGATTTTAGATATGGGTAGCTTGTTACTGAAATACGTCAATATGTACCATGATATTTTGATTAAACTCCGCGGATGTTTATTGCGTTTTTCGTCGAAAAGTGGAGCGTTTTAGTAGAAGGATGTTTATTTCGCTATCAGCCAAATTAGCAGAGGTGTTAGTTCGAAGCATATCAGTAGATGTTCTCTGGTGATATATTTAATGCCTTATGTCACGCCGCTACATGAGAATTGAAGTATTCCTTCGATTTATCTTTAAGAATAGATCTCTGTGATGGTTATGTCGAGGTTATTTGTTGCTCTTTCGTAGAACTTTTGCCTCTGTCATGCTACTTTGAGCATGATCATACTAGGTGTTTTGGACTTTGTAGTAACGAAAAACCATTTTATATCCGTATAGGCATCAAGATTTTTTATTACCTGATACACACTTATTGGAAAGTTCAGTTGCATTTAACGGTTAAATTTAACCCAAACTTTCTTCTACGAAACACAGCTACATCAAGGGTACTATCCGTCGTGGTCTCCTTATATCTCGAGTTGTAGTTTGCAGTTGATGACTTTGTCCTGTCATTGGATTTTTACGATTTGTCTGAGTAGGCGTGTATTAAAGTAGTATAATTTTCTGCCCCTGATAAGCATATTTTGACCAGGACTCTATTCCATACAAGAGTGTGCTGAGTACAAAAGCCTTTTACACTTTTAAGTTTGATGTTTGGTGACAGGCTGTTGTTTTTCTGAACCCAGCTTCCTAGCTTGTCCCATGGCAGTAGACGCTTGACCAATGCGGGTGTTGACTTCTGTCTTTAAAGACAAATTAGCAGTGACAGTTGATCCCCAGGTGTTTTGAACGTGTTGATAATTTGCAGAGTTTATATTTTCAGGATTATGAGTAGTGGTTCGCTCGTACCCTGCCCTATGGCCTCCCTTTTTTGACACTGATCGTCAACCCAACGCCTGTGCGAGCTCTAGCTAGTCTTTTTATCAGTTCCTGCGGGCCGCATTTAAGTGACGGTTTCTGTATGAAGACCCTGCCCTTGGTACGCTCTTTTTGTCGTCCTGCCAGGGTAAGGATAACCATTATTCTTTGTGACTATTGACAGAGCATCATAATTTGTATCATAACACTTTTTTTCTCGATTTTGTGATAATTTTTCCGCTTGTGTTTTGACTGTCCATTTATCCTCTGTGACCAAACTAGTTTGATGAAACTTTGATAGTTGTTGTTATCAAACAGGGGTCAGAATCATGCTAATCAAAGAAATATGGCCGTAGGCACGAGGTAGTATTGGTAGGGAAGGACAGAGTATGGATAGGGCCAGACGCTTCCCTTAAAACCGAAGTTAACCACGATGGTAGGCTTCTGTTCATCACCGATAGACGGGAATTGTGATCATTTACATTGATCACCTACTATTAACGTGATAGCAGCTGTCGCATTTTTGGCAGTTTTTTATCTGAAATCTGCTCAGAGAAAAGTAGCTTTTAAATCGATTAGTTTATGTGAAATATTTTGCCCATTTGTGATAAATGGTGGGAATCAGTTTTTAGAAATTATCCAAGATAAATTACTGGATTGCTGCGAACGGAGTTTTAGCTCTTCTCGAAAGGAATAGGCTACCATTCCTGGACACCCCATTCTATCGGACACTACGGCTGCGGTTTTAAATTGCTAACATGATCCGTAGCTAACCCACATATGTTGGTCATTTGATGATCCGTTGCCTATCAAACCTGGTACTGCTCGCCTCATCAGATGTATCGCAAGGCTGTAATTTCTAACCATTTGCTGATGACAGTGGCATTCTTATCGAAGTGATATTGATAGCGTAGATCATGCTGGATCAGAAATTGGTAGTGAAAGAGGTGGCCGAAGTTCGTTAGCTTTCATTCCACAATGAAAACGTCGTTATTTGGTCTGCTTCGGTTGCAGTGCATAGTTTATATTTACTATGCGTAATTCCGCACATAAACGATTATCCTTGGAACTGTCCAGTGGCCGGAACAAGTCCTCAGAGTGTTTGACGTGCCGTATCGTATATAAGTTCAAGATAACCCACAAGACAGATTGAATAGCCTCGTGAGTTAGCCTTCAGTACGCTACGGTGTTTAGCTGTTAATTGTCACTATATGGCACGGGTGCATAACACGAGTTGTTTATACATCCCCGACCCGAGAGGAAGAGAACCAGTGTTTGATTCAGGAACATGGGTAGCAGATGGAGCGTTGATTCTCATAGTTTCTCTAATGATCAAGTACTGTGGCAAAGCTATTTTCTACCGAAAATGTTATAGTAAGGCTTAAGAGCGAAATTGCTTGGCTACGAGCCTTCAAGAAGAAATTAAGAGAAGATGCTGTACTTACCTTGTACGAACACAAATAGGAAGTGAAAAAAGATAAAGAAGCGATCACAGAGATACAAAAGCAATCGAATCTGGCTAACCCGTTCTTACCAAGATTAGAACATATGGGAAAAGTTGCAACACGTCAAGTTTAGAAACATGTGCAACTCTCTACGACCATAAATACAATTTTGTTTTCATCTGACGCTGCGTTGCTCTTTCAAGGGCTGGAAAAGGATGGCGTTACTTGTTTCTTTGCCAACCGGTGGGGTTTTGTGTTCTCCTAGTATAGCAAGTAATCCACATCGCCATGGGTCTTTTATGTATTGAATATTGCATGCCTGGCGTCACATGATGTGACCGAAATCGAGGTTATCCCTCTGGAATACAAGAAAATGACGCTCTGCATGGCGAAGACATTCACGAACGATTGCTAAACGAAGTGTAAGAGTCACTCCCAGTGTTGTCTGTGAAGCTGCGAGCTTCGAAGTGTTTGGTTTAGTTGACATGTAAATACTGGTAGTATCGCGATGCCTGGTGCAAATTGTGCAGTGGTAGGCTGCCCATGTTCCCAAGGAAGACATGTTGGATTGTCATTCCATAAATTGCCCAGGAAAGGGAGAGATGATCAGTGGAGAAATGCTCTTATAGCGAGTCTTTATCGACAGGATTCTGGCTTCAGTCCAGACAATTAGACCGCCACAAGATAAAGTTGTTGTAAGTTGAGCGCCCTTCTGGTCCACATTCGACTCTAAGTATTGAAAAACATCCAAAAAGCCACTCCTCCTTGGGCCACCATTGACAGGGTCCTTTTCTTCAATTTACAAATTACTGATCATCCTATGTAACTGACAAGATCAGAGTCAGGTAGTTGGTATATTTTCTGTCACTGTCTGAAGAGTAATTTATGGTCACAAGCCTTTGAAATGGTCTCAAACAAAATCATGATGATCTATGTTATTTTGACCATGCTTTTCTCCCTTGACGCGGTACAGAATTTTCCTCTGGATAATAAACATTCTTCCAGGAATTTTACTTCGCTCACCAGTTGTGTGTCTATAGTGAAAAAGAAACAGATAAGTAAATTTTAAACCATAAAGAATAGAACAGCAGTAAGTGCAACAAGTGTAATAACAAAACCTGTTAGCAAAGAAGTGTTACCATGAAAGCCCATCTCAATAATATATTGGTGGAGTTGGAATAAGGATGTCCAGGGGAAAAAAATTAAAAACAAGTTAGAGGGTGTATGTCTACTTGGCACAAGAGTATATGACACTATTAGGATGGGGCATTATGAAATGCAATACCAATGCAGAATGGTAGAGAGGTACTTATGATTATGTGCAATTAAGGCTTTTTACAGTGGTCTACATACATGATGAGCAGCTTTTAGTTTGCAGAAAAGTAGAAAAACAATGACTATGTATAAGCTCTCTAAAGATGATAGTATGCTTAAATCAGATTTCAATAAGACTAGTTGCTTTTAGATTTAAGTATATCTTAATATATTTTTTTGGTACCGTAATTTGGAAAGTAATTGATGTAAATTAACAACTGGTGCTTTAAAGATCACTGATGGTAACATGTCCAAAACTTACAGTCTGTTATTTGAAACTTCTCCTTCAATTCCACTGGGAGTGCCAGATCTTCAGAAAGCTCCTTGCACGTATTCTGCAGTAACTGGATATTCACCTTACAAAAGGAAGTTATATAGAAGAGGAGATTTGAGAATGTAATGTTTGAAGGGATGCTAGGGAAAAGTGAAATGTTTGACATTGTGAACCAGTGGTGACATTTTCACTTTTCTCCAGCGTCTTGTTGAAAAGAAAGTTAGGAACATGAGTTGAAAAGTTGGAAAGGAACATGAATTTTTACACAATAGTATTATTCAATATTTATGATATGGGAAACATCAGGTCTCGACAAGGTAAAAAGGTTATCACATTAGTCGACATATTTTCAAAAATTTACAAGTTTGCAGATCCATTGTCTTAGTTTGTGACAAATGATCATGCTATCCTGAAACGGCCATTCAGGTTACACTATTTCAAAGCCAGTATGTATGTGTGTTTGTATGTATGTAGTAGTAGTAGTAGTAGTAGTAGTAGTAGTCGTAGTAGTAGTAGTAGTAGTAGCAG